>PVLD010015932.1:0-27261 GCA_004027595.1 Dinomys branickii | reverse complement strand
GTACTAAATGATATTCTAGAAAGAGATTAGAAAAGACCACCACTTCAACGGCAACAAAGAAACAAACCACCAAGAAAAGCAAGCAATAAAACAGAGGGGAAAAGGAGGAACTAATATCAGGAAAATAGCATGACAAGGATAAGCCACTTCATATCAGTTATAGCCATTAATGTAAACAGTCTCAATTCACCAACTAAAAGAAGCAGACTAGCAGAGTGGATCAACAAACAAAACCCAACAATATGCTATATAGAAGATACACATTTAACTCAAAAGGAAGTTCATAGACTTAAAATCAAAGGATATAAAGCAATACTCCATGAGACAGGAACTCAGAAAAAAGCTCTTTGCAGATAATGAGAACTGCAAACCTAGAAGGATCAAAAGAGACAAAGAAGGTCACTACATACTTGTTAGAAGAAAACTGCAAGGGGAAGAAATAACAATCATAAATATCTATGCATCTAATAAAGGAGCATCCAACTATATACAACAAATTTTAACAGACATGAAAAATGTAATAAGCAGAAACACAATCACAATAGGGGACTTTAATTCACCATTGTAACAAAGAGGTAGACCAACTAGACAAAAAATGAGCAAAGAAATAACAGAACTAAAACAAACTTGTGAACAAATGTACTTAGCAGACCTTTACAGAGTATTCTACCCAACAACATCAGAATACACATTCTTCTCAGCTGCACATGGGACACAGTAAAATAGAACATATACTAGCACATAGAACATGCTTAAGTAAATGCAAAGGAATTGAAATTATCCCATGCATACTATTGGACCATAGTGCAATGAAACTGGAAATTAATGACAAAAGAAACCACAAAAACTCCATAAACACATGGAAATTAAACAGCACCCTCCTGAACAATCAATGGTCACAGATGAAATTAAAGAAGGAATTAAACACTATTTACAATCAAATAAAAATGCAGACACAAGCTACAAGTACCTGTGGGAAGCAATGAAAGCAGTCCTCAGCAGGAAATCTATGGAGCGAATTCCCACATCAGGAAAACAGAATGAGGACAAACAAATAATCTTACACTGCACCACAAGCTCCTAGAAAAAGGAGAGAAAAGCCCAAAGAAGGAAAGAAATTATAAAGCTCAGAGCAGAAATTAATGCAATTGAAACTAAGAAAACAATACAAAGAACTAATGAATTCCAAAGTTGGTTCTTTGAAAGAATATAAAAAATTGATACACCCCTAGCCAACATCATCAACAAAAAGAAAGAAAATATTGAAATTCATGCAATAAGGAATGGAAGTGATGAAATCACTACAAATCTTATAGAAATTCAGATCATCAATACCTACTTTGAAAACCTTTATTCTCATAGGATGGAAAACACAGAGGAAATGGACAGGTTCCTAGATACATATAAATTACCAAAGCTGAATGAAGAAGATATAAAAATCTTGAATAACCCAATATCAGCCAGCAAAATTGAACATGTAATAAAAAGCAAAAGCATGCCAATAAAGACAAGCCTAGGTCTGGATGGATTTATTGCTGAATTCTACAAGAAATTTAGAGATTTAATGCCAATTCTTCTCACACTCTTTGATAAAATTGAAAAGAAAGGAATTCTCCCCAACTCGTTCCTGGAAGCAATTATCACCCTGATACAAAAACCAGAGAATGACACACCAAAAAACAGAACTACAGCCCAATCTCCCTAATGAATATAGATACAAGTTCTCAATAAAATACTAGCAAATAGAGCGCAACAAACCATTAAGAAGATTATGCACTATGACCAGATGAGATTCCTCGCAGGAATGCAGGGATGGTTCAATACCTGCAAATCAATTAATGTAATTCACCATATCAATAGAGTCAAAGACAAAAATCACATGATTATCTCACCTGATGCAGGAAAAGCTTTTTATAAAGTCCAACACTCATTCATTATGAAAACCTTACTGGAAATAGGAATAGATAGTCTTCACCTCAATCTGATAAAAGCCATCTATGACAAACCAGTGGCTAACATCATACTATATGAACAAAAGCTAAAAACTTTCACTTTAAAATCAGGAACAAGACAAGTATGTTTACATTCACCATTCCTATTCAATATAGTTCTGGAAAGATTAGCGAGAACAATTAGACAAGAGAGAGAAATAAAAGAAATAAGAATAGGAAAGAAAGAAGTGAAATTATCATTATTCACAGATGACATGATATTTTACATAGAAGGCCCCAAAAATGCCACCTACAGGCTTATAGATTTAATAACCAAATTCAATAGCATAGTTGGATACAAAGGCAACACTCAAAAATCAATAGCATTCCTGTACACAACAGACAGGCAGAGAGAAAAATAAGGAGGAACCCCCCTTTCATAACAGCATGTAAAAAAGTGAAATACTTAGGAATCAATCTAGCAAAAGGAGTAAAAGATCTACACAGTGAAAACTACAGTACTCTGAAAAAAGACATTGAAGAGGATTTTACAAAATGGAAAGATATTCCTTGCTCATGGGTAGGAAGAACCAACATTGTGAAAATGGTCATACTTTCTAAATATTGTACAGATTTAATGCAATTCCAATTAAAATACCTAATTTGTATACCTAACAGATCTAGAGAAAGCATGCACAAAACTTATATGAAACCAGAAGAGGCCTAGAATAGCAAAAGCAATCCTGGGAAACAAAGGAAAGGCAGGAGGCATCACAATCCCTGACTTCAAATTATACTACAAAGCTGCTGTGATGAAATCAGCATGGTACTGGCAAAAAAAAAAAAAAAAAACAGACCTGAAGATAAATGGAACAGATTAGAAGATCCAGACACAGCTCCAAACACACTCAGCAACCTCATCTTTGACAAAGTGGTCAAACATGTTCATGGTAAGAAACTTAGCCTCTTTAATAAATGGTGCTGGAAAAACTGGTTTTTAACTTGCTAAACACTAAAACTAGACCCATGTCTATTATCATGCACTGAACTAAAGTCACAATGGATCAAAGATCTAAATATTAAAATGGAAACACTAAACTACTGGAAGAGAAAGTTGGTAAAAAGCTTGAAGAAGATATAGAGGTAGCCAGAGAGTTTATGAGCAAAAACCAAACTGCACAGGAAATACTTTAAAGAATCAAAACTTGGTATCTCATCTTCTTGAAAAGTTTGTGCACATCAAAAGAAATCAACAACAGAGTAAAAAGAAAACTCATGAATTGGGAAAAAATGTTATCCAACTGCCACTCAGACAAAAGATTTTATCTAGAACATATTAAGAAATTTTAAAAATTAGGACCCCGAATTCAAAGACCCAATCCAAAAGTGGGCATCTGAGATGAATGCCCACTTCTCAGATGAAGAAATACTAATGGTAAATAAATAAATGAAAAATGTTCAACATCATTGGTCTTTCAAGAAATGCAAATTAAAACAACGTTGATATTCCATCTCACCTCAGAAAAATGGCTATTGCCAAGAAATCAATCAATAACAAATTCTGGCAAGGCTGTGGGGAAAAAGGACCACTTCTCCATGGCTGGAGGGAGTGCAGGTTGGTGAAATCATTGTGAAAATCAGTGTGGAGATTCATCACAAAATTAGAGTTAGGAGTCCCACCCAACCCAGTTATTCCCCTGCTTGGTATTTTCCCCAAAGAATTACAAATATCATATCACAGCAAAATATGTGCATGGATGTTTATAACAGCATAATTTGTCATAATTTGTTATTCTTGGGAATAATCCAAATACCCATGAACTGAGAAATGGATAAAAAAGATGTCATATTTTTATATGATGAAGTATTACTCAGCTATAAAGAAAAATAAACTCAAGGCTCTTATAGGTAAATGCATGCAACTAGAGACCATACTCATAAGTGAAATAAATTGAACCCACGTGTGTAAACATTGTATTGGCCCCTAGTGTAAGAACATGAAAGAGTAAACAAAACCCAACATGTACTATAGATATTATGAATGGGAAAGAAATTGCTCAAAAGAAGGAACAACTGGGTGAGGGAGAGGAGAAAAAGCAAGATGGGAGATTAAATAGATAGATAGACAATGGATAAAGCAATAACCACTGTTGAGACCGTATCACCTTGTCTATAGATTAGTTGTGATTCTACTATTTTTTATGCTAATTGGTGTCTGTTTGTCAATATGTTTGTGTACTTTTATTTTTCTAAATTAAAAAAAATAGAGAGATAGATGATACATGGCGTAACTGTATTGCTGATATCTAATAGTTTATTGAAAGGAACAGTTAAGGCCTATCTTTTTTTCTTTTTGACCAATTTTTCATGCTTACATCTAGTAATCTGAACAAGTAATTTGAAGACAATACAATAGAACAACCATTGATGAATTCCTACCATCTTATTGAGTGAAATTCTGCATCATTTCTAATGGACTTATTTGGTTATTTTTTCTTTTTAATGGTTCAGTAAGTCTTGCATTCTTACACCTGGTAATCTGAGCAATATCACTGAGGATAACAATATGTAATATAACAACCACTGTTAACCCCTATCACTTTGTTCTGAAACCCTGTATCATTTTTATTGCTTTCGTCTATGTTGTTGGTATTTTGCTGTTGTTCTTTTTTTATTCTCTTTAAAATAAAAAAGAAATATCTGGAACCATAAATGTTCTTCTCTAATCTTGTCATTTCAATAGGAATAAAAACAGGAGCTAAAACTCAGCAAGAGAAGCAATGACTGCAAATAGATTTCTTTTTTATTTCAAGGATGAAAGAATGAAAACATCTTAAACCTACATACATTCACAAAATAACGAAAAAAAAACAATACAAGAATTGTTCAGACAAGGTGATAGGAAATTAACATATCAATATGTTGAATTACATATTGATAGCTTCAGTTGGATACTCAGGTAAATATAGACATGTAACATGGATCATACACTTAAACATTAACTGTTCCTTTCAATAAAGCAATAAAACTCGGTAGTACAACTATGTTAGCTATACTGTGTGTGTATATATATATATATATTTCCCCTTCTTTCTTTTGTCTTTTCCTTCATCCCAGTTGTTTTTTTCCTTTTGAGCAGTTTCCTTCCCTTTCACAATGTCTATTGTACCTCCTAGATTTTATTCACTCTTTCAGGTTCTTACACTAGTGAGAAAATACAGTGTTTACAGATACAGGTCTGCTTTATTTCATGTATAAGTATGGTCTCTAGTTGTGTCCATTTTCCTATAAAAGACTCGAGATTATCTTTCTTTACAGCTAAGTAATATTCCATTATGTAAAAATACCACAACTTTCTTATTCACTCTTCAGTGGATGGGCATTTGGGTTGCTTCCATCCATTTAGCTATTAAAAACTGTGCTACTATAAACATGGATGCACATATATCGCTGTGGTATGATGTTTTCAGTTCTAACGGGAAAATACCCAGAAGAGGATAAGCTGAGTTGAATGAAACCTCTAGTCCTAGTTTACTGAGGAATTTCCAAACTGATTTCCACAGTGGTTTCACCAGTCTACACTCCCACGAGCAGTGGAGAAGTGTTCCTTTTTCTCCACAGCCTCGCCAGTATTTGTTATTGGTTGATTTCTTAATGATAGCCAGTCTTCTGGGGTGAGATGGAATCTCATTGTTGTTTTAATTTGCATCTCACGAATGACTAATGATGTTCAACATTTTCTCATGTATTTATTTGCCATTAGTATTTCTTTACCTGAAAGGTATGTATTCATCTCAGATGCCCATTTTTGTATTGGGTCTTTGAATTTTGGGGAGTTGATGTTTTTTAATTCTTTATATGTTATAGATAGGAGTCTTTTGTCCAATGGACAGTTGGCTAGACTTCTTTCCCAAATTGTGGGGTTTCCTTTTACTCTGCTGGTGATTTTTTTAGATGTGAAAATATTTTCAGTAAGTTGAGATCCCAGTTGTTGATTCTTTGAAATATTTCTTGTGCAATTTGGCTTTTGTTCACGAACTCTGTGCTTACTCCTATGTCTTCGAGATTTTTACCTGCTTTCTCTTCCAGTACACTTAGTGTTTCTCTATTAATATTTAGATCTGTAATCTATTTTGACTTGAGTTTGGTGCATGGTGTTGTACATGGGCCTATTTTCAGTGTTCAGCATGTGGTAAACCAGTTTTTCTGGCACCATTTATTAAAGAGGCTATCTTTCTTCCAGTGAACATGTTTGGCCCCTTTGTCAAAGATAAGGTGGCTGAGTGTGTTTGTGGTTGTGGCTACATTTTCCAGTCTGTTCCATTGATCCTAAGGTCTGTTTTCTGCCAGTACCATATTGATTTTATCACAATAGCTTTGTGGTATAATTTCAAGTCAAGGATTGTGATGCCACTTGCCTTGTCTTTGGTGCCCAGGAGTGCTTTAGCTATTCTAGGTCTCTTCTGATTCCAGATGAATTTTAGGAATGTTTTCTCCAGATCTGCGAGGTATTCTGATGCTATTTTAATTGGAATTGTATTGAATCTGTACAATAATTTAGGAAGTATGGCCATTTTCACAGTGTTGTTTCTGCCAATCCATGAGCAAGGAATATCTTTCCATTTTCTGAATTCCTCTTCAGTCTCTTTTTTCAGAGTACTGTAGTTTTCACTGTATAGATCTTTTGCTTCTTTTATTAAATTAAATATTTTAATTTTTGATGCTATTATGAAAGGTATGGTTTCCTCAGTTTCTCTCTCAGTGTGTCTGTTGCTTGTGTATAGGAATGCTATTGATTTTTGAGTGTTGACTCTGTATCCAGCCATGCTACTGAATTTGTTGACTAATTCTAGAAGTCTTCTTGTGGAGTTTTTGGGGCCTTCCATGTAGAGTATCATGTCATCTGTGAATAATAATTTCACTTCCTCCTTTCCCATTCTTATTCATTTTGTATCTCTCTCTCTTGTCTAACTGCTCTGGCTAATCTATCCAGAACCAAATTGAATAGGAGTGGTGACAGTGGACATTCTTGGCTTGTTCCTCACTTTGAAGTGAAAGCTTTTAGTTTTTGTTCATTTAGTATGATTTTGGTTATCAGTTTGTCATAGATGGTTTTTATCAGATTGAGGTAAAGACTATCAATTTGTATTTTCCGTAGGGTTTTTTTTTTCATGAATGTATGTTGGGCTTTGTCAAAAGCTCTTTCTGCATCTATTGAGATGATTCTGTGATTTTTATCTTTGACTCTGTTGATATGGTGTATTACATTGATAGATTTTCATATATTAAACCATCCCTGCATACCTGGGATGAATCCTACTTGGTCATGGAGTATTATCTCCTTGATGATTTGCTGAATTCTGTTTACTAGTACTTAATTGTGTATCTTTGCATATATGCTCATTAGGGAGACTGGTCTATAGTTCTCTTTTTTGGTCGGGTCTTTCTCTTGTTTGGGTATCAAATAATACTTGCCTCCAGAAATGAGTTAGGGAGAATTGCTTCCTTTTCAGTTTCATTAAAGATTTTGAGGAATGTTGGCCTTAAATCTTCTCTGAATGTCTTATAGAATTCAGCTGTGAATCCATCAGGATCTGGGCTTTCCTTTTCAGTAGGTTTTTAATCACATTTTCAATTTCCATAATTGATATTGGGTTATTCAAGATTTTTACCTTGGTAATTCATATGTATCTAGGAAGCTGTCCATCTCTTTTGTGTTTTCTATCCTATGAGAGTAAAGCTTTCCAAAGCAGGTATTGATGATCTGAATTTCTATGAGATCTGTAGTGATTTCACCTTTTTCATTCCTTACTGCATGAATTTGAATCTTTCATTTCTTGATAAGGTTATCTAGGGGGTTACCAATTTTACTTATTCTTTCAAAGAACCAATTCTTTGATTCATTAATTCTTTGTTGTGTTTTCTTCATCTCAATTGCATTAATTTCTGCCTTGATCTTTATAATTTCCTCCCTTCTTTGGGCTTTGGGCTTGACTTCTTTTTCTAAATTTTTGAGGTGCAGCATTAAAGTATTTATTTGTTCTCATTCTGTTTTCCTAATATGTGAGTTCACTGCTATAAACTTTCCTCTGAGGACTGTTTTCAGTGCATCCCACAGATTTCAGTAAGTTGTATTAACATTTTCATTTCCATGCAGATCTGGTGTAATTTCTCCTTTAAATTTTTCTTAATGTATTGGTTGTTCAGGAGGCTATTATTTAATTTCCATGTGCTTATGGAGTTCTGGTGGTATCTTTTGTCATTAATTTCCAATTTTATTGCACTATGGTCAGATAGTACACATGGGAAAATTTTAATTCCTTTGCATTTAGCTAAGCTTGTTCTATGAGTGAGTATGTGGTCTATTTTAGAGAAAGTCCCATGTGCAGCTGAGAAGAATGTGCATTCTGATGTTGTGGGGTGGAACACTCTGTACATATCTACTAAGTCCATTTATTCAAAAGTTTTTTTTCAATTCTGCTATTTCTTTGCTGATTTTTTTGTCCCATTGACCTATCTCTTTGTGTCAATGTGTTGTTAAGGTCCCCCATTACAATAGTGTTAGTTATTTGGTTTTTTATGTCTATTAAGATTTGTCTTATATAGCTGGGTGCTCCGATCTTTGGTGCATACATATTTATGATTGTTATCTCTTCCTCTTAAAGTTTTCCCGTGACAAGTATGTAGTGACCTTCTTTATCTCTTTTGATCATTCTTGGTTTGAAGTTTGCATTGTCTTCAAATAGAATAGCTACCTCTGCCTTTTTCAGGGTTCCTGTTACATGAAGGATTGTTTTCCATTCTTTGACTTTCAGTTTATGAATTTCCTTTTGAGTTAAATGTGTTTCTTGTATACAGCATGTTGTTGGATTTTGTTTGTTGAACCACCCTACCAGTCTGCTTCTTTTGATTGGTAAATTGAGGCCATTTACATTAATGGTTATAACTGAAAGGTGTTGGCTTATCTTTGTCATATTATTTACTTGTGATTGGTTTCCTACTTTTACTCTCTGTTTAATTGCTTGATCTATGAAGTGGTTCCATTTTACTGTTCTTGGAATTGTGGTCATTTCTATCTCTTTCTGGAATATCTTTTAGTACTCTTTGTAGGATTGGTTTGGCACTTGTGAAGTGCTTCAGTTGTTTTTGTTATGGAAATATTTTATTTTTCCATTAAATTTGAGGGATAGTTTTGCAGGATACATCAATATGAGTTGGAGATTATTTTGTTTTAGGACCTGGAATACTTCACTCCAAGCTCTTCTTAATTTGATGGTTTGCGTTTAGAAATTTGCCATGATTCTGATGGCTTTCCTTTATAGGTGATCTGTTTCTTTTCTCTAATGGCTTTTTATATTCTGTTCTTTTGCTGCATATCTGGAATCTTGATTATTATATGTCTGGGTATCATTTTATTTTGGTTATGGCTAGTTGGGGTTCTATATGCCTCACTTATTTGTATGTCAGATTCTTTATCCATGCTTGGGAAATTTTCTGCTATTACTTCTGCAAACATTCTTATTATGTCATTTGTATTGACTCCTGCTGTTTAGTTGATGCCTATTAATTTTACATTATTTCTCTTTGCATTGTCTTACAGTTGTTGAATTGAT
The DNA here is from genome assembly GCA_004027595.1 of Dinomys branickii. Lineage (NCBI taxonomy): Eukaryota > Metazoa > Chordata > Mammalia > Rodentia > Dinomyidae > Dinomys > Dinomys branickii. The sequence continues at coordinate 17,717 of PVLD010015932.1, read as the reverse complement.
ATTTCATGGTTCTTTGTTATTTTTTAAGAGATATTTCCTTTCACAGTCGTTGGCTGCAATGCTGTTGTTAAGATCTGGAAGTCTATCTTTGGCTTCCTTCAAGTGGTTTTGCCAGCTTTTGAAGGACGTTTTGATTTCCTGGATACCTCTTTGAATCTGTTTCATGAATTCTAGTTCTGTCCTGTATTGTTCATTTAATGTTTCTATCATTTCCCTATATTTTATATATGTCTTCTTCAGATGTGCTGAGCAGTTCTTTCATTACTGATGTTATTTCTTTTTTTACCTGGGAGGTTATTTTTGACCTGATTTCTTCTATGATCTAAGAGAGTTTTTCTTTTCTTCAGTTATAATCATTTCAGAGATTTCAGGTATGTGACTTCCAAGTTCCCCTATGTCAGTTTCTCCTGGACTTGTTCTGGGTGGAGATGAGTTCTGACATTGCATTTTACTGCTATGTCTTGTCATTTTGGATTTCTGAAGGAAAGTGCTGAGCCACACACTTCCCAGGCAGCTCACCGAAGGTCTCTAGGGGCCCTAGTTTTCCTGGATGTCAGACTTATCCCAAGATGGTAGAGGGCACTGAACCACCAGGACCAGGATCCCCAGGCAATTGGTGGGGTACACAGCTCAGACCACAACCGTGATGGTGGGGGAATGCTGACCTTGGGTACCAGGGTCTCCATGCCATCAAGGAAAATGTGTGGGCCTCAGCTGTGAACCCAATGGTGGTCCCAACTAAGAGGTCCACAGAGCTGAGGCTGTCCCTATGCCACTCCCCCTGTCCACAAGGAGCTGGTAGTGTGCAAGTGCAGGCTTCACCTGCCAGTGGAGAGGTCCACAGAGTTTGGGTCTGCTCCTCAGCCACTCTGCACTGCCCAGGCATCCAGCAAAGCACAGCCACAGACCTCACCTGCCAACTGAGAGGTCCACAGAGCTCAGGGCTGCTCCTGTACTGCTCCCACATCTGCAAGGAGCCATGCAAATAGATTTATGATAGAGTAATTAGAATAGGCAGCCAGGCAATAGGAGAAATGAAATGGAGAAAACCAAATAACATAGTAGGGGAAAGGATTTGTTTGTCTGTGGGTGAACACTATTTTACTTCAGTCACTAAATATTTATCAAGCCCTTCCTCAGACCTAGTTTTGTGCTATCTAACTCCAAGGTCCTGCTAAAAGTAAAGGGGGAGAACAGTGCACAGGCAAGTAAGATGTCTTAAAGTATGGTAAATGATATTACAAAGATGACAAAATGACTGAAAAGTGCTTTGGAAGCAAAGAGAAAAAAGTAATCTATTGGCAAGAATTAGCAGAGGTTGTAAGATTAAATAACAAAGAGTCAAAACCATTATTTTGTTCGGATAGAAGATTCACATTTCAGCTCATATTCATTTTTATATTTCTCATAATATAGAAAGCTACTTTACTCCCTAAGTATGAGCTTCAGCAGTTATGGCTTCAGATGATACAAAGGAATTCTTTTAATCTTGCTGAGGCTTATTGAATTAGCAATCAAGTAAAACCTTCCTTTTCTTCAATTCAGTGACACTTAAAAATAATGAATATTCAAAACAAAAATTAAACTAGAAGATATTGAATGCCGATTTTACTAGGGCCTGGGGTGAGAAAAATGTGCATAGTTTAACATAGATTCAGAGGCTAAATTATGAAAAATCAAACCTATGCTCTTTGTCCAGAAAAAAAATGTTAAGTTCCTAATTTACACCTTTATATTTCACTCATTTTCCACATAATGCAACAAGCAAAGATGAAGCCTTAAAAGTACAAATTTGGAAACAATTTGTACTCTAATGTTTATTACTACTATAAACAGTTTTAATACGTATAACACAATTTTGTGTTTACCTAACATTTATGCCTATATGTGTAAGACAAAAGCTGTCTTGTAGATCCTGAAAGGCAGTTGAATCTTTTACTTCTAACTTTACCAGTTAAAAATTTTAAATGCAAATGTTCACATGAGATTATAATTGCATTTAATAAATTATATTGCAGGTATACTATCACCTATGCTGATAAAGATGATTGGAAGTAGGTTCCAACACAAATCCAGAACAGATCTGTAATAGCTCTAAACTAGAGTCTGTGCCCCAAAGTCCAGCTTGGAGAAGATAAAATGACCAAAGTCACCCAAAGAAGCTCCAAAGCCTGCTAGAACATAAGGTTCACTTTTGAACATGGGCATAGCTCCCAGAACAGTGGATATGAAACTTACCTTTAACTCACGTAGCAGCAATCTATCTCTTGACATGGAGAGGTATAAACTTTCACTGCCATCCCTAAAATTACTCTGAGCTAATAAGAAGGGCAGACAGGATCAGGAAAATTCATTAGCATGGCTGCTTTCTCCACTTCTCTTCAAAGTGTCCTGGCACTGATAGGTAGGTAGTAAACACTGTGACATACTCTTAGAGTAATTGGACAAGTGAGCCACCCTAAAACTTTTTCTGCCTGGCCTGGGCACCTGTTTCCCTCAAGGTGTTGTGTCTTGAGCTATCTTTGTTTGTCATTCAGCTTCTTCCTGTCTTTGGTCACAGTGAGATGCAATTTCCTAGGTTGCAATAAAGTGAGACAGGAGCTAAGTCAAGGAATAAGAGAAATTTGAAGAAAGTTTGATGTGCAATAGAAGGTGGTCCTCCTGCTGGGTAGCTACATGCTTTTATGTTTTCACATGCAATTTTGAGTGTTATGAATAGCAAAGGACAACACTTTGCTTCATCTTGACTACATTTCTTACTTACTTTAGGTACTGATATTCTTGTTCATTATTCAAAGTCGGTTTTCATAGACCAGAATGATAGAAATCTTATGTTTTGTGAACTAGAGTGTAATATTTTCATGAGAACAGCCATGGTATGTCCCAGCCTTAGGTTGGATTACAAAGTAAACTATCAGTAAATCAGCATCTTTCTGAATATGTGTTGTACAAACAGATGAGCTGTACCAGCAATACGAATGGAAAGATATAGGCAAATAACTTAGACATTCATTGAAAGGAGGATTAAAAATGAATTCATCCAATATCAAAACAGCAAAACTCAAATGTTAATATGTATTAACACCTTCATCAACATTTATTATTTGCCATGCATAAACCAATGTCCCCTACACATAGAGATAACCAAGAATTATATGGTGGGGGAAGCAGTATTTTGAAATGGCTCAAGGCAGCTTCTTGCCTTGTAATTCTCCCGTACCACTCCCTTCTACTAGTATAAGAACCCAATAGAAGAATTCACTGCTTAAGCACTAGACGTTAGATAATTAAAATAATATTTTTCAAGTGAAATAGCACATACTAAATGCTCAATAAATGTCAGATTCTTTCCCACCAATATTTATTTTAAATTCTTTCTGTTTAACTTGATATTGCTCAATAGTATCCAGAATGTTTGGAATGTTTATACCATTCTGACACTGTAGATATAGAAAATAAAGACCTCTGGGCCCAACTAAACACACTATGGATAGTTTATTTTAATGACATGGAGCTACAATCACTTTAGTGTGAATAAATAGCTTATTTGGCCAGAATTACATATAAATTCTAATCTACTTTATTGGACTGAGAAATCATGCTTCCTGGTCGTTTTTTCCACAAAGACAGCAACAATCAAAACAAAACAAACTACTAAGAAGAAGTGGGGCTTCTGATACAGAAGCATTGGTATCTCCATAAATGCCATGAAAATATTGGCAAAATCATCAAAATCTACATTTTTAGAGCCTGGAAATGATCAGACTTAAAACAACCTGAAGAAAGTCTATTAAAGAAAAATTGTTGAACCTTGGTAAGAAGAGTAGGAACCATGAAGTCTTAACTTTGGTTCATCCTCTGTCTGCTCCCTCCCCAGGTCCATGACAGGCAGCCTGGAAACCACCAGTGTTACAGCTAGCTGAGGGGCACAGAGGTATTGGAGCTCTTCCAAAGTCCCTTTTCCCAGGCCATCATCACTATTCGACCTAACTATAATAACAGCTCCCTGAATATCACTATTCACTGAGTGCTGTGTGTTTAATCTGTCTACAAGAGCTCAGCTCTACAGGAACAGCCTCACCACAGGCATTGATGAAATTAATCTGTTCAATTGCTTAACCTTCCATGTGACTAAAGATACAATGCCAGTTCAGATAAATAAGTTTTTCAAAGAGAAAGAAAGATCTGGAGAATAAGACTTCCACAGGGGGCAAGAGCGATGAAAACTCCGGCATAATCCTGGGGACCTAGAAGAATTCACATAAGCTCAGGGCTGTGTTTATCCCCAAGAAAGAACAGAGAGGGTGCCAGTCAGCAACTCCGGTCAACACTGAGGTCCAGCACAAGCAGGAAGTGAGGGCCACGGAAGACCTGCATCCTGATTGAGAGCTAAAGGTCTGCCCACAATACACATACACAAACACAAATTCAAAAGTAAGAATATTTACTAGGTCAAGGTATTTAAAGAAATCTTTTGACAAATCATTTGCTAACCAATAAGCTAGACTTGACCAAAGTCAATCTCTGAAAAGCCAGCTTAAAATTAAAGGTAAGAATTTCTAAAAATAAATTACTAAAACTCAGATAACAGCAACAACAAGGCAGAGACTTTAGTGTACACATCATGAAGAATATAGTCCCTTTATAATTTGCCCAGAAAACTCACTAAAACAAAGAGAGAACAAAAGTTATCTCTGACAGGTCACAAATGTTGATGAACTAGAGAATACTTCAAATAAGCTATTATAAATATGTTTAAGCAATTAAAGGAAACCAAGTTCAAGGAATTAGAGAAAAGTATGGTAACTATAAATGATACCAATAAAAGAGGCACAGACAATAAAAATTCAAAAACTGGGGCCAGAGATGTGGCTCAGTGGTAGTGCTCTTGCTTTGCATGCACGAAGCCCTGGGTTTGATCCCCAGCACCACATACATTAAAAAAAAAAGAAGTGATAATAATAAATAAATATTTTTTTTTAAAAATTCAAAAACCTCATAGATATTCTAGAAGGAAAAATCACTAAAAGAAAAAAAATCCCTAGAGGGACTCAAAACAGATTAGAGCAAAGAATTAGCACACTCAAATACAGGTTAATAAAGATTATCTATGCTGAAGAACAGAAAGAAAAATGAATGAATAGAAATGAAAAGCACCTCAGAGTATGTGACAACATATTCATAACAGAAATCTCAAGAAGGGATAGGAGAGTAGACAAGCATGAAAATGGTGTCTGAATAAACAATCATTGAAAACTTTTCAATTTTGGTGGCCACATTAACCCACACACTCAAGAAGCTCAACAAAATTTTAATGGAATGAATTTGGAGACAGACACCTAAAGACATCATTTAAACTCTCAAAAATAAAAAAAGTCAAAAACATAAAACCTTTCCCATAATTCTTCTGAGCAATCCCTCCTTTCTGGCCAAAAACGGATGATTCCTCTCCAGAGCACCACCACGACTGGTCATGCAAGCAGTGCTGGCTTACTATCTTGTTCCACTTACTGATGAGGGAGGGAGCTTCCTCAGAGACTCCCCAAGGAAGCATGGAAACCTGGAAAGAATTGGGATTCTGTTAGGAAGGGCAAGGCTGAAAAGCTCTGAGGTAAGTGACCAACAGAGTCTACTACAGAGATGTTTATTGAATTTTATTTTGTTGGTTGATTGTCTTCAATCTCTTCCTCTCCCTCTCCTACCCTCTCCCCGTGCCTTGCTCAATCTCTTTGACAGCAACCGCCCACAACAGACAATGTGCCTCACAAATTTTATTTTCAATAGAAAAAAAGGTAGAACAAAATTTTATAATTAAATAATAGGAGAATAACAATAGTTAAAACATTATACATTGTTATCTTTAAAGTAGCTGTGCAGAATACAAGTTAGGGGCATAAAACTTCCTCAAATTGCACAAATCTTTCTTTTATTGAAGGAAGAGATGCTAATAGTATGACTGACTTGCAATTTTTCCCTTTTCTCTACTGTCTTTTCTCCTTTCCCCCCTCCTAGTTCCTTTTACCTTTTAAACAATTTTTTTGCCATTTCACAATATCTGTTGTACATTCTAGACCTTATTTGTTCTTTCAGTTTCTCACACCAGGGAGAAAATACGGTGTTTACACATGTGAGTTTGATTTATTTCACTTATGAGTATGGTCTCAAGTTCCATCCGTTTACCTACAAAAATCTCAAGTTCATCTCTCCTTCTGGCTGAGTAGTACTGTATTGTGTAAAAATACCACATCTTTTTTAACCATTCCTCGGAGGATGGGCATTTGGGCTGCTGCAAAGATTTAGCTTTGACAAACAGTGCTGCTATAAACATGGGTGCACATCACTGTGGTATGATGTTTTCAGTTCTTCTGGAAAGATACCCAGAAGGGGAATAAGTAGATCAAATGGGACCTCTAACCCAAGTTTTCTGAGGAATCTCCACACTGATTTTCACAGTGGTTGTATCAGTCTACACTCCCACCCACAGTGGAGAAGGGTTCCTTTCCCCACAGTCCCACACACTTTAAAAATATCTTCAGCTGTAAATATCAGGCTGATGTTTCTCTGTGCAGAAACCCACTGCTGCTCTTAATTAATTTGTGTCAAAGTATTACAAAACTGTGGACTTCCAAATTCTGTTGGCTGCTTCCTAATGCTTTCCACCTATCCGTTCTCCCGTTCAGTAATGCAAGGCTATACCGACTGAGCACTCGCTGCACACAGAATTTCAGCTGCCATCTCTGAGACTTCACTCAGGCAAACCATTCTCTCCACAGAAGCTTTTACATCATAACTGTATAAAATCATGTGTGAAGAAGTGGAAACTGAGGCAACTTTATTTACAAACTCCTCAAAACCATCCTTCCCTTATTCAAATACAACAGACCTGGAGTTACAATAGTGGGCATACACACCTAGCTCCTACACCCCTGTTGCCCTCCACAAAGTCAGAGTGGAGAGGAAGAAGCATCAGAAAAAGAATGACTTTTGGAACCAAGTGCATGAACTTGGAAGATATTATGCTAAGTGAAATAAACCAGGCACAGAAAGACAAATACCATATGTCTATGAATTGAATTCATAGAAGCAAAGAATGGAATGGTGCGTACTGGAGGCTGGGGTGGGTGTAACATAGGGAATGGAGAGATGTTAGCTAAGGGGTATGAAGTTCCAGTTAGACAATAGGAATAAGTTTCAGAAATCTACTGAACTGTGTGGTGGCCATAAATAATAATATTGTGCATATCTCAAAATCACTAGAAACTGTAAACATTCTCACGACAAAAAGTGGTATGTAGTTCAGGTCATACATATTAATTTTCTGGCTTTTATCTTTCTATTTTATTTTCTTTCACTGGAGACAGGTCTCACTATGTAGCTTAGGCTGGCCTTGAATTCACATTGCAGCCCAAGCTACAGCAATGAAATATGTGAAAAAATGTTCAACATCATTGGTCATCCAAGAGATGCAAATTAATACAACACTGAAATTCCATCTCATTCCAGAAAGGATGTCTACCATCAAAAAATCAACAATAGCAAATGCTGATGGGACAATAGGAGGATAGGAACCCTTCTCCACTGTTGATGGAAGTGTAGACTTGTGCAACTACTGTGGAAATCAGCATACAGTTTCCTCAAACAACTAGGATTAGAGGTCCCATTTGACCCAGCTTTTTCCCTCCTGGGTATCTTCCCAGAAGAATTAAAAACATCATACCACAATGATATATGTTCATCCATGTTTATAGCAGCACAGTTTGTAATAGCTAAACCCTGGAAACAACCCAAATGCCAATTAACCAAGGAATGGATAAAAAAACATGTGTTATTTTCATATCATAGAATACTACTCAGCCAAAGAAGGATAAACTTGTGACCTTATAGGTAAATGGATGCAACTTGAGATCATACTCATAAGTGAAATAAATCAGAACTGCATGTGAAAACATCATATTGTCTCATTACTGTGAGAAGCTAATGAGTAAATAAGAATCAAAATGTACAATACATCATGTGAATTGGGAAGAAATTGTTCAAAAGAAAAGAGGAACTGTGATAGGGGAAAGGAGAAAGAAAGGGAAAAGGAAAAATATATACATGTCCATAAGACAGTTAAGATAGTTATACACCTAGTTTCTCTTAGTTTATTGAGAAGAAAGGTTTGTGCTAATATTGTTTGGACAACAATTCATGCCTATATCTTGTATTCTGAGTAACTCTGTGAAGAGTATTAATTATTACTTTCCTATTATCTTGTTTTGAAAGTCTGTTTTATTTTTATTTTTTCTCTTTAAGAGAAAAAAAAAACCCAAGAAGAGATGAGAGAGTGGACAAGCACAAAAATGTGTTTGAAGAAGTAATCCTTGACATACTTGATGAAAACATTAAGCCACACACAAAAGAAACTGAACAAAATGATAAGTCTGGAAAATTGGTATGTCTGGAAAGTAAACTTGCATTCTGTCAAAGGGAAGACACCAAGTTACTTCCTAGAGAAAGGAAACGCTGCCAAACCTATTACCTTGTGCATCTGCATTACCACGCACCTAACATCAGTCTTCCTGTCTGCATTGCTCCCTTAAATATAACCCTTCTTCTTTTTAATAATTGATCCATAGAAGTATTTTGATTTACTTTCTATTCAATCTTGTAATAATTAAGAGGAAATTATGGCAGAATATTGTAGCAGACTGGCCTACACCAGTCCTAGGTTACTGCCCAGTGCCACCTGTATGGAAATAGCCCACTTCGGTCTTTCCCTACCCAAGGTATCACTTGTAGGGACCTAGTCCTGCTGGTTTTTCACTGTGACCCCAGAGTTGAATGAGGATGAAAGACAAACATATATAGCCAGTTTAGCATCTGGGCAGCCAGGGGGTTATTGCCTCTAGCAAGCAGAGAAACCCTAGCATCTGGCATCCTAGTAGTGTTTACTTAAACACTGGTACAAGCAATTAAAGTAACACATGATTCATCTGCCTTCTATTAACCGTTAGTACATACCAGGTCAACGCCCTTATCTCAGCTGTTTAACTTTTCCCTAGAACCTGCAACATGCCATCATCCCTGCATGCTGCATTTCTCCTTTGTGCTCATATAGGAGATACATTAGTCCTTAATTCTCCTCTGGTCTCCCACAGAGTATAACTTTGTCCAGATAAAGATTAAGTACTTGGACAGTACCTTCCCCAACACTCTGCTTGTGTTGCCTCAATGTCTCACCTTAGCAACGAGACATTCTTGACTTCTTGGGTTTCCCTGAAGACCCCCATCTATTCACCTGCACCATGGTATCAAGAAGACTGCACAGTGGTTCTCTGACATCCGTAATCCCTTACAAACCTCTCCTTCCCAGGTCCTTCCACACTTGTGTCAGGTCTCCTTCCCACCATTCTCAGTGGCTCTGCAACCCTGACTCTGCCTGATACAGGAGCTTAATACTTTTTGCACCACATCAGCAACAAACCTACTCTCCCAAAACCAGGGTCTGAGGTTAACTAGAGCAGTTTGTGCTTGCATAAAAGTAAAAGAAAAAAGCACATTAATTATTTTCAAATTATTATCACCCCAAAGAGCTTTCATCTAAGCCCAGTGGCATATTTTCAACAGAACCAGACCTAATTTACTCAATAGCTGTATGACTTTAAAGAAGAATACAATTGGTGATAGGTTGAGAAAGGTAAAATCTTGTCAAATATTTTATGAAGTTTTTGGATCTATAAATTATAGGTCATAGAGATTACCACCAGGAAATGCAGTGTTTAGAGAATATGTCAATGTTGTTTTAATCTTCAAGGCCCCAAGGACTGTATACCTCAGAATAGACTAAATAGAAGCTGAAAGTAAAAAGTTAGTCACTAATAACTAAATGAAATGGAATATTGCTAAGCCAATAACCTCTTACAAGCAACAGCTCATTAAAGATGGAGATACTAGTACATAATAGACTTTTATTCATAGGTCTTCAAGTTGCCAGCATCCAGATGGTAGTACAAGCTCACTGGAAAAGCTGTATGACCAGAATCAGCCTCAGAGACTCCAGCGCCTGCTTGGAACTGCTGGTGGGAACTGCTCTGATCGTCAAGATGACCATTTGGAAGACATGTTTTTTCCCCTCTTACAGAAAAGCAGGCAGAGATCCCTCACAATGACAAGCTATTTATGCAATCAGAAGCCCTAGATAGGGACAACCTAAGTATATGTCTAAGGATATAAAGAAATAAAGAAATGTGATTATATATCTATATATATATTACACAGTCCATTGTAACAACACAGTTGAAACTGGAGGACGTTATGCTAAGTGAAATAAGCCACGCACAAAAGGACAAATACTACATGATGTCACTCATGTGAATTGTAAAACAATCCAGCTCATAGAAGCAGAAAATAGATTGCTAAAGTTTGCTAGTCTGGCAAAGGCAGGAAATGGGAAAGAATCAGTGAAAGGGCACCAAGTTTTAATTAAACAGCACAAGTAAATTCTAGAAATCTAATGACCAGCACATGACTGTAGTTAATATATTTTTCTTTTTTATTGGTACACTTTAGATATACATAATCATAACATTCATCATAGAGAAGTTAGAATTTGTACCTTTACATAATGTATCTTGATTTTTAATGATTATGCACTTGAAACTGGTTAGGATGATAAATTTTCAGTGTTCTCACTGCACTACACAAAAATGGTAGCTATGTGAGAATGTATGCATGTTAACTATCTTGACTGTGGCAGTCAATTCACTATATATTTGCATATCAAAGTATATGGTCACAGCAACACAAAATATCGTGCTGTATATAATAAGTATACATATTTTCTATAAATTCTTAAGATGATTAGAGTGTCATTAGTCTGTTTTGCCTGAGAAGTCACAGATATCTTAAGATAATTACTGGTAGTTCCCCCTTCCAATCCTACAGTCTCCCAGTTCAGACAATTTTCTATGTGGACAATGCTTGTCCTCAGGATTTGTCTTTTTCTTGTTCTTTGTGTTAGTCACTTTCCTGTTACTCAGACAAAACACCCAACACTCACAACTTAGAGGGGCAGAGGGTTTATTCTGGTTCATGGTTTCAAAGGATTCAGTCCATGGCTGGCTCCAACACAAAATTGTGTGCTGGAAGGCAATGCCAGAAGAAAGCTGCTAAAAACATGGTGGCCAGGATGATAGGAGAGGAAAAGAACATACCCTTTCAAGTCATGCCACAAGTGACCCACTTTTTCTGGCCAAACTCCACCTCCTATGAGACCATTCAGCTATGAACACATCATGAATCAACCTACTAGGAGTATAGATTTCCAAAAGCCTTCCAAAAGTCCAATTTATGAATACATGAGACATTTGGAGGATACTCTAAATTTAAACTGTAACATTCTGTCACTGGCCCCCAAAATGCCCATGTCCACCTCATTATGCAATGCATTGAGTCCATCTATGATAGTCACCAAAACTCGACAACTCCAGCATTACTGAAAAGTACAAGTCCAAATTCTCTTCTGAGACTCGAGGGAAACTCACCTGAGGGCCCTTAAAAAATCAGAAAGAAAATCAGATAGTTCCAACATGTGATGTCACAGCATAGACTTTCCCATTTCAAAAGGAAGGAGTAAAAAATAAAAAGGAATGAGGTCAAAGTAATGCCAAAACCAGCAGAGCAAACATTAAATCCATACTGAGCACCCAGAGAAGCTTGTGGTGAGGAGTGAAGTTCCAAGAAATTGGCTGAACTCCCAGCCACTCCATCTCTAGCAGTCTCTGGGTGCCTGGGTGGGTGAACTTAGGATATTCTTTCCTAAGTAGCCCTCAGTGAGCAGGGCATCCTAAGGTTCTCTTCTTAAAATAATTGTTTCAAAGGAGTTCACCTTTTTACATCCTTGACCCTGAAATGGGTGAGGCCTGGCTGATTTCTGAGATACCCCCAAGCCATACTTCCTATTGTCCTAGTGCAAAGTACTTGAGCTCTTTTAATGACACTAATGTTTGCAACAACTACATATGGTACCTTTGTACCAGCTTTACATAAGGTACATTTCTGGCCAAAATTTAAGTTTCTCAAATACTTCAAGTCTGCTTTTTGTGCCCAATTTTCACTATACATCTACCTCAAAATGGCAGTACCTATGCCACTGCCTGAATACTGGGCTGCCTTGAAATTTCTTCTAGTAGATCATGACATGGGCAGAGTGTAGCCATGGGCATAATTTTTGTCCCAGAGTGCAACTTGCAAAGCATCTAGTTCATTTCCCAATAGAATCCAAGCTCCCAGTCAAAATTTCCTGAGCATGGCCTTGGCTGTCCACACTCCTAATGACATTCTGGTCTTCTGAATTTTGGTCAGAAACACCCATCAGGCTCTGCTTACAGCATTGTAGGGCTTCTCTAGCCCACAACTCCAAACTTTCCGAACTCCTGCAAACCTGTTCTAAAGGCTTATGAACCACATACTCAGGTGTAATGACAATATCAGTGCCACTTTTGTATTAGGCACTTTTCTGTTGCTTGAAAAATATGTTCAACACCCACAGTTTAAAGGAGGAAAGATTTATCTTGCCTCATAGCTTTAAGGGTTTCATCCCATGGTTGGGGGTTATCTGGCTCCAAGGCAAAAATGACATGGTGGAGGGCATGGCAAAGGAAAGTTTTGCAACATTGTTCAACCTGTGACACCCAAGAAGCACAGAAGAGGAGGGAAGCAAGGAGAAGAGAGACAAGAGACAAAGAGAGATTTAAATGGAGACAAAAATTACTCCTTCCAGGCCATGCCACCATGACCAACCTCTTCCAGCTAAGCCCCAACTTCAACAGCACATTCAACTGTGAGCTCAATAGATTAGTCCACTGATGTATACAGTGACCCGTGAACTATCATGTTCCAGAAGTCACCTCCGAACCTAGGAGACTTTGGGGGGGACATTTTACTTTCTCACTCTCACTTGAAACCATCCTGAAAAGGCCTCATACTGCCATTGCCATGTATTCCTTCTAATATCTCTACTCTGTCCCAGCATCCTTAAGGCTGCCACTCCTTCAAGTACTAAGTGATTCTTCGTGCCTGGGAGTCTCCATCTGCCCATGCCTCTGTATTCCTTGAAAAGACAAAGAAAGTCTTCCTTCCTCTCCATGTCTGCATAACTCAGTACTTGGGCCCCAGAACAGCCCATCTATGGTTTTCGTCTCTCAGAGTTAGCTGACAACAGAGTCTATAGCACTTCTCTCCAGGCTTTACCGTTTTTCCTGGACATGGACCAAAGGATGCAAGAGATATTACAGCGAGCCTGCACTTCCTGCTTCCTTTTCTTCCCTGCCCCGCCTCCTATTCTCCATTGTTATGATAATTAGTAGTATAAGTAGATGCCATTATACCCTACACCACCAGCAACCAGACCTTGAACACCTATTTTTATGTGTTGGATTGTGTCAAAAAAATATTTTGAAAACCTAATCCATGGTAGCTTTGAGTGTGACTTAATTAGAAATGGAGCCTGAAACTGGACTCACTCAAGTTAAAATGAGGTCATTAAGGTGGACTCTAGACCAATATGACTGAAGTCCTTATAAGAAGATGGGAAAATGTGTGAAGAGAGAGACACATGGGGACAAGGCCAGGTGACGGCAGAGGCAGAGACTGCAGTGATATTTCTTCAAGCCAGGGAACACCATGGATTGATGGTCACTGCTAGAAGCTGAGAATAAGCAAGGCAGGACTCTACCCAGAGTCTCACAGCGAGCACAGCCCTACTGACACCTGGATTTTGAACTTGTTGCCACCAGAACTCTAAAACAATAGATTTTCTGTTGTTTTAAGCCATTAAATTTGTAATAATTTGTTAGAGCATCCTGGGAAACTACTATGCCTACTTTAGCTGAAGCCAGGACCCGCCTCCAAACCTGTTCTGTGATGGTAAAAAGGCCCTTCATCTCCTTATGCTTCATTTCTCCACCCTTTTATTTGCTAACCACAGTAAGTTAAGAAGCAATGCATAACACCCTGCTTACTCTCAGGATAAAGAAGCAGTCCAGGAGACAGAATTATTTTCTGTTATGTTTTCAAAATCTGCCAGCTTCACAGATGATGTTACCACTGGTCCTCAGTAACCTCATTATTCTAGGAGATAAAAAGGAGTGAGTTTGGGTGGAGGCAGGACCAGACATAAATAGGGAATTGCCCATTCTGACACACTCAGAGTAATGTGTTCAAATATCACCTCAATATCAAATCCAGATAAGCTGGGAGGTCTCATCTTCCTCCTGATATGTGCACAGAGAAACACACATTTTCCATTAAATGCCAAGGTCACCCATGAGCGCTTTGGCAGAGCTGTGTGGAGAAGTTGTACAGCACCTGCCTACACATGTTTGGCCCGGTGCCCTTTCCTTGCTTCCTCTCTGATCAGAAGCACATTTATCTTCAGCTTTTTTAAGTCAGAAAAATATAAAATCTCCCTTAGACTGTTTCTGTTTTTTCAAACCAATTCCAGACCATACACAATAGTTTGGTTGAGCTTCAGTTATGACATCCTAGTGAATTTATTCTGTTCAGGTGACCATAAAGGGAAATTCATCCAAGGTAGCTAATACCCATCGCTCTAAAGCTGAGCTCTTTTCTTATTTCTGTCCATTCCCCTTATGTTCTCTAAGGAAACATAGGATTCAGCTTGATGCAGATTCTTCATTTGCTTTTCTTCTTTCTGCAAGCCCCACACCTTTTTTCTCCTTTCTTTCCTGTGTGAGATTTAGCCTTTCTCAATGATCTTATTGCCCCCACTCCTGGCTCACTTAATCCTGCCCTTGTGCACTCCCTGCCCTACCCACAGGGACTGTAGTGGAAAACCCAAGGACGATCACAACATGACAGAATCTGTTACTTGGCGCATTTTGGTGCATCTTTCGTCCTCCCACTTCACAGTCTTAGATACCTGATCAGGTGTGTTGAAATCTACTAAATATCTGAACCCTTATCTGCCATTAGTCACGCATCTTAGTCACGCCCCTCGTTGCTGACAAAATGGCCACATCCACAATTTGAAGAAGAAGAACTTTATTTTCTCCATCATCAGAGCGTTCAAAGGTAAGACAGCACGGCAGAGGGGAATAATGCAGGAGAGCTGCTCACGGCTTGGCCGGCAGGAGGCTGAGAGCGAAGCGGGGACCTGGGGGAGGAGATGAACACTGCTAGAGCAAAGCCCCAGCAGCCCAGCCACCCCGACCAGACTGCACCTCCTCACAAGCCAGCTACAAGCCCCCGTGGCCCAGGCTCCTCCTCTGAGTCCCTGAGTCTCTTGGGGTACATCTAGACCATAATGCTGAGTTACCTAAGCTTTTTATGCCTTGATTTGTACAAAATGTACATTTGTACAATTAAGAATATAATGCTATCTTTATGTGAGTTACTGCGGCACTTAGCATGTGCAAGAGGTACTGCAAACAGTAGATATTCTGAAATTACTACCATCCCTCTTACACTGCACCCCTTCTCACACTCTGCTTTTTCCCCACTCTGGCCATTGAACTATAGTGAGTTTTTAAACCAGTGAGGAAGTTCCTTCAAGAGTCTGTATTCTAGGGCTGAATTTTCAACTGGCAAGTAGAATTCTTTGATAGCTGATCAACGCATTTCAAGTTTGGTTGAGCGAGATGGAAGAGCAGATCAGAAAGCACCTTCTCTCGGGGGAAATGTTGGTCTAGTTAACATAATGGGTTCACAGAGGGTCACGGACCGGTTATCCCAGTGCCCACTACGTACCCTGGCCTGGGGTTCTCTGCATTGACTTCTAAGGACTCAGTAGTCAGAGAAGTCCCTCTTTGCTAACTTCACTCAAGCAAGTCCTAACTTAGGTTCCAAGAGAGAAGTGATTGAAAACAGGTCCCTTTCCTGGTCATTTTCAAACTCCATTAAAGGAATGAAGGTGATTGTTTCAATTATTACCAAAGAAAAAGTCACACTGCCTCACACAGATTGACCTTCGTACCCCAGGTGATGTTGTCCCTGGATTTCCCAACCCTCAAAGCCCTACATACCCTTGATCTGAGGCTTCAGTATTAATTTGAAGCCTCCTGGGGTTTCCAAAATTGCTACCAGTGCTTGCTTCCACCAGGTCCTTTCCATTTCTACCTTCACTACTGAGAAAATTGTCTCTTTCACTCCACATCAACCCCAGTCAGGAACTCAGTTTCTAACTTAGCTCATACCAAGGAATCTATTCTTGCAAAATAATGTGAGCTTAGCAATTCTCTGAAGATGTGCACAGTCAAGGAGTGTGTCCCATCACTGCTGTCCAGCATTCCCACTATCCCCGGGGCCTTTGCTCTCCTTCCCCCATGATTTCCAACAGTCCACAAATATCCCTTTCTATCTCATGCACAGTAGCTTTGTCTCTAATTTGAGGTCTCAATTCTATCCAGCAAAAGGAAACCAAAAGAATGAGGCTCCCTAAGCAGTGATCGCTTATAACTGTTAAAAGAGCAAATATTCTCCTAATACACAAACATGGAATACTGCAGCATAGGAGGTTCTGCGTAAGGGAAGAACAAAAACCAGCAGCTTCAGCACATAGAGTTCAAAGCCATAGGTCTACCTCACGTGTCGGCCTGGAGAGTGAGTGACTAATGGAGAAAGTGCAGTCAGTGGGGAAGGGGTCAGAATGAAAAATGGAAGGTAGAAAGGAATGTTTTGACCCATAGGCTGTTAAGGATTCAGAGAACTGAGGCAAGACATACTCCGTTTTTCTGCTCTTGTATTCTTTTCTCAAAACGTTATACTCAGTTGTAATGAATCTTCATGCTCAGTTCCTTGACAAAGGTACCAAGGGTAAAGGATAGAGTTGGGTCCTCCAACACAGAGATATTTCGTGTCACACATTTGGTATTTTAAAGGGGACATTGCCTGTAACCTCAGCATTCAAGAGGCTGAGGCAGGAGAACTGCTGTGAGTTCAAGGCGAGCCTGGGCTACAAATTGAGTTCAAGGTCAACCTTAATAGCACAGCAAAACTCAGTCTCAAAAAGACAAATAAAAAATAAATTAAAAAGGAGTGTGCTGAAAGTTTTACAATACCAAGACACAAATTAGCCAAACTTCACTGGGCTAATGTAGCAAAATACCCCAGAAAGTTTGGATAGAGCTCAGCTCAGTTGATAGTTCAAGTTTATCAAGTTGGTATCACATATAAGGAAAGATGCTCCCTAACTGAGCATAGGAGCAGCTGCCTTTGCTGACAAGAACCTCCCAGCATAGTCTTACAGCCCGTTACATTTATCTTACAGTGAATATGCTTCCCCAAAACTCATGTGCCCAAGTTGTTCATTCCTATACCCCCTCCCTCACCATATGCCTTTTATAAAAAGAGCCACTATTCTTTCTTCTGTTGTTACCAGAAACCAGTGAACAAAGGGTGATGGGCTAAAATGTGGGGGACTTGAG
This sequence comes from Dinomys branickii, assembly GCA_004027595.1. Classification (NCBI taxonomy): domain Eukaryota; kingdom Metazoa; phylum Chordata; class Mammalia; order Rodentia; family Dinomyidae; genus Dinomys; species Dinomys branickii. The sequence continues at coordinate 291 of PVLD010015932.1, read as the reverse complement.
TTTTCAACCCATGATGTAAATGAGGTCACAGCACATATACTCTACAGTGTCCTTTTCACGAGCCCAAGACACTGGTATAAATATAAGCCCATCACATAAACTGAAAACTTTCACTTTAAAGTCAGGAACAAGACAAGGATGTCCATTGTCACCACTCCTATTCAACATAGTTCTGGAAGCACTAGCCAGAGCAATCAGACAAGAGAGAGAAATAAAAGGAATAAGGATAGGAAAGGAAGAAGTCAAACTATCACTATTTGCAGATGACATGATGCTATACATGGAGGACCC
>PVLD010015931.1:0-46796 GCA_004027595.1 Dinomys branickii | reverse complement strand
TGTTGTTGAGAGGATTAATTGTCTGACCAATTTTGCATGTCTGTATCTGGGTTCATATATATACACTTCGAAGATATCAATAGGTAAAGCAACAACCACTGTTGAGTCCATGTCACCTTGTCTGTAGATCAGTTTTGATTGTACTATTTTTTATGCTAATTTGTGTCTGTGTGTTAATATGTTTTTGTGCTTTTATTTTTCTAAAAATAAAAAAAATAAAATAAAAAAATAAAAAATGAACAATAATAAGCCTAAAAAAAAAAAAGACGTCTTTCTTGCTGGGGATATAGCTCAGCTGCACTGTACCTGCCTGGCAAATGTGAGTTTGATTCCTGGTTTCAAAAAAAAAAAAAAAGATGTCTTTCTCAAGTCGTGCACCTTGAAAAATTTATACACTTGGGAAAATGAGCACGTATATAATAGAACATGAGGTTAGCAATAACTAGAATTGGGGCTATAAGGAAATCTTTACATATACTTACTTAAGTCTTTACTCTTACAGTAAAATTGGATTCATTTAGCATATTTAAGGTTAGGGGACAATTATATTGGCAAGAATTAATGTCTCAGATGTACCTAAGGTGTGTTATAAACTAAGATAGTAGTAGTTTATTTAATCAACCATAAACTGATTATTATACACATTTTACAAGCAACACCTAAATCATCTTTAACTTATAAAATTCAATTTTGTTTAAATAACCAAAAGCCTAGCAATGGAAAACACAAGAAACTATCTTAGTAAAATATAGAATCTTTGCTTTTTAATTTAGTTTTGTAAATTTATCTTAATATCTTAAGAAAAACCTTATTGCTTTAGACATAGCAAGCTTAACCTTTTAATTATAGCCAATTTAAATTTTTTTTAATTTTTAAAATTATCTTTATTGATACGTTTTTTTAAAAAATTTAATTTATTTTATTTTATTTCATTTTTGGTGCTGGGAATTGAACTAAGGACCTTGCGCTTGCCAGGCAGGTGCTGTGCCACTGAGCTATATCCCGGCCCCTTAAAAATATCTTAACAATTGTATTACTCATGAGAACTAAATCACAGTCTAGTTAACACTTTTAAAGCTATATGTATATTATGTTTGGCCAAGGAAAAATTCTTAAATTATTGTAGATAAACAATAGACACTGCATCTATAAAAGCAATTTTTGATATTCTCTGAATCAGCTAACAACCGGATAGAAGTTATGTTACCCACCTAAAAGACATTTTTGTTATTACCTTGATAACTCACTGTTAACCCTGGGAGCAAAGCCATTTGGTCCATCTCATGAGAGTCTACTTATCTATCTATCAACTAAAATAGAACATATGCCTGAAAATCAACACAGAAACATAAACAGCAGCCCGATCATACATAGCCTTTATGCTATCAGACGATAGCCTCTATCTGTAATCTACTGAGGTCCTTTCCTGTTTGTTAACACTATAGACTTATAATCAGGAAGCGTCCAAATGGTGAGAGAAGAGCTTTGAGGTTTTGTCTTTTTACTAATTCACCTTTAAAAAAAAAAATCAGCCCTTTAAAATCTTTTCCCTTGCTGGGCATGGTGGTATACACTTGTAATCCCAGCACTCAGGAGGCTGAGGCAGAAGGATCGCCATTAGTTCAAGGGCAGTCTGGGCTACCTTACATAGTGAGTTCAAGGTCAGCCTGACCTACATAGCAAGACCCTGTCTCAAAAAAAAAAAAACAACTTTAGTCTTAAATTGGTCCCAAGTTCATAAAATATAACTTAAAGGTGATGTTCCAGGGATAGACACTAAATTTCCCATAATCATATAAGATTTCCTACATGCCTTTAAGATCTCCATTGTATGCTGGGCATGATGGCACACATCTGTAATCTCAGCACTCAGGAGGCTGAAGCAGTAGAATCATTGTGAGTTTGAGACCAGCCTGGGCTACAAAGTGAGCTCAAGACCAGCCTGAACTGCATAGCAAGACCCTCTCTCAAAAAGACCAAAAAAAAAAAAAAATCTCCCTTTTGTACTTTTGGAAAGAAAGTAAATAAAAAAAAGAAAAGAAGGCTATCAGCGTCATATCATGTGTGTTTCCCAAACTGGCCTCAGTCCACATACACAGCCCACCCCACACCAAGGTCACATCTCAGGTGTGCCCCAAACTGGGGTCATGCTGCATGTGCAAACCGTCCTCCTTTCCCAGAGGCAGAACTACCCAAGGGAGCAGCCCTGCTCGGTCACCCCAGAGTCAGAACTGCCCCGTCACCTCTGCTCTATTTTCCCTCCTGTCCAAAGCAAGCGCCTTTGTTCCTGGAATGTGGCTATTCCAACAACAGATCAGGGAAGCAAGAAAAGAAGTTGTACACAACAGCTGGCCTTACTCACAAGTCTACTGCAAAGATTTTTCTATCTGGGGGCCTGTAACATATGAGGAACTCATAGAGGGTCTTAGAAGTCTGGAGAGTTTACCTAACTACAGACCACACATCAAGAAAAGCAGAGCCCGTGCCTCTCCCTTCCTCCTACCTCTCCGTGGTAACTAATACCAGAAAGAAAATTAAAGGGCTTGAGTTTTCTGACAGATGAAATCCTGAGTGAGAGAGAGAAAGAAGGAAAAAAGTAAATGACTGGGATCCTCCTCAGTCTGAATCCATAGGCACCACCATGTCCTGTGGTGGCGTCAGCTATCGCCTGACTGACCACTGCATTCATAGGTAAAAGAGGACCCTTGGCGAGTAGAAAGGGAATGAGGTCTGCTATGTTTCGGGAGATGAAAAGAGAAGAGGGAAAACACAAAACAAAACTGGGCTTGTGTCCTGAAACTATAGTTTTTTTCTTAAAAGGACAACTTTTAAAATCTCAATTTCCTTCTCTCTTTTCTACCTAGTTTTATTTCTTCTATCCTACCTCAAACTGATTCAGAATGTTTCCCTTCAATGCTCCTTTGACTTGGGGGAAGAAAGAACCAGAAGTCGCATAGTGCTAGATCCAGTGAACAAGGTAGGTGAGGAAACACAGTCATGCTGCTATGAGCCCGCCTTCTGCTGGGTGGCACTTGGGTAGCAGCACCATCTTTTTGCTCACACCTCGTAAAGACAGGAAAGAGGACTTCCAGAACTGCTTCAGAAGCAGCAGTGAGACAGGAAGTTAGGGTGTAGCTAAAACTGGCTAGGAAAAGAGGTGTGACAAGACCCTGCAACACATGCCCAGAACAGTTCCCAAAGTTCTCGTGAGAACTCAAGCAGGTTTTCCACAGGTCAGCCTAGACCTGACCTCAGCCTGAGGACAGTGATACAAAAGGACAGTCTAGCAGCTCAGGGGTGAGCTTAAGGGGCTCCTCCCCCTCCTTTCTAAGTAGCACACTAACTCCTCTTGACAAACGTGTTCTGGGGAGTGAGGCCGGGATTGTTTTGTGTTTTTTTTTGTTTTGTTTTTTTCTTTCCTGAACTACAGCATTAGCTTTTTCTCTTGGCAAACTTGGCAGAACCAAACAATGAAAATAATCCTGTAATTGTCCCTGCAGACACACAGGAGGGGCTGGATCAGGTTCCTTTCCTGTGGAACACTCTCCCCCAGAAGCATGGGACTTCTGTTAAGCAAAAAGGAGGAAAAGAAACAGAGGTACCAGCTAAACAGGACAGACCTGACAGGAACCACTCTGGCACTAGAGACCAGACCAGCTGCTCTTGTACAGGCTACAGGGTCTTTTGTAGGGTTGTGGGGCAGGGGGAGTTCAGTGAGAAAGAGTAGTGACTGCCTGCCAAGAGCAAGGCTTGAGAGAGCGCAAGTGGTCATGGCTGCCCAAGGACGGGGCTGGGGAAAGCACAGGGAGTGGTGGCTACTCTCAGTTGCAGGCCAATGCTGTTAGAAGTCCCAGGTGCAGCTGTGGGGATGGGGAGGGGGGCGGGGGCCGCCCGATCCCTTCAGTTTCTTGTAGGCCTTGAAAGCTGTCTCTGGAGGTGAAAGGTCTCTGGAGTCCAAACGTCAGCAAAGTCCCTCCCCCCTCAACACACTGAAGGCCACTTGGGAAATCTCTCAAAAAATACTTCTGAAAACCAAAACTAGAGATAAGCCAGCAGGGTTGTGCTGTTGCCTTTTGATAGCAAGCCAGCCCTAGGCCTAGCTGGGGCGCCCTGTCTCCCGCTTTGCTTTTGCGTCCTCATCTCTCCCCCTTGCTTTAGGGAGCATCAGTCAGGGTGCTCTCCTCGTGCTCACAGCCTCCAGGGGTTCATCTCCAGGGTCAGAGAAAATAAAAATATCTTGATAGATATTTTCTCCTTCATTTAGTCCATTCAGTCCTCCGACCAGCTGTGAAAAGTGGGTAGAGTTATCCCATTTCACAGAAGAGGAACCGACTTGCTGAGGGTCAAAGGCAGAGATTTCAGGGAAGCTGAAGTTGCTGAAGTTCCAGGATCATTGTTTGTTGAAAATCGTAATATACTGTCAGCCCTCTACAGCTCTGGGTTCTGCATTTGTGGATTTAACCAAATGCAAGTTGAAAATATTTGGGAGAAGAACTCATCTGTAGTGAACATGTACAGATCTTTTCTTTTGTCATTCACTATCCCCTAAGCAGAACAGCGTACCTATTTATGTACCATTTTCATTGTATTAGGTTTGTTGTTGTTGTTGAGACAGGGTTTCACTATGTAGTGCAGGCTGGTCCTGGACTTGCTTGTGTAGCCCTGGCTGGCTTTAAACTCATGGTGATCCTGCTGCCTCAGCCTCCTGAGTGCTGGGATTATAGGTGTGTGCCACCATGCCTGGCTGAATTAGGCATTATAAGTCATTTAGTGATGATTTAAAGGATATAGGGGGATGCATGGGGGTTCTATGCAAATACTATATCAGTTGATACAAGTGATTTGAGCATTCTTGGGTTTTGGTACCCACAGGGCATCCTGGAAGTAATCCTCCAAGAATACCAAGGAAGGATGATGTGTGAACATCATAACTTAAGGCATGAGAAAGTCTAACTTTTCTGTCATTACAAACTATCTATGTGTGACTATTTATAGAGTCATATTCTTTTTCTTGAAGGGGTCCCCACCAGGCAGAGGGCCTCCTAATGTCTGCCTGCTCCTTCTTGGGTCCCTTAGGGAGTAAGAGACCCTCTGCTTCCTCCTCTCCTTCCTCTGCACCACTCCCATCCTGGCTGGCTGTTCTTGAGCCCGTATATTCTGTCTGCAAAGGCGGGTGGGAGCTTCAAGGGGCCATGATAGCATAGCTATTCCTATGTCATAGCAGGCTTTTAAAATAATCCTATACTCTCTGTTAAAGGCAATTAGAATCTCATGTTATGAAAGGTGCGCATTATACAGGTGCTGTTCAGCTCACTGAAAGGGAAATTTAAACCACAGATGGAATTAAGACCTCACACAGTCCCCAGTGATGGGGATTATAGTCCTCACATTACACAGGAGGAACCTGAGGCTCTGTTTTACCCTGGCATGCAGACTACCTGGCAGATTTCACAGATGGACGGGCTGCCTGAAAAGGTGGTGAGCTCCCTGTCAAAACTGGATGGGGGTTTGGGGCGGAGAGAGCTTGGGAACCCTGAAGGAGCATTGCGTCAGCTGGGGCATGTGGAGCAGGTGGCTGTCACTGCAGAAGCTTTTCTGGACGCTGCACCCAGCCCTGCTTCGTGGCAGGCTCCCACGTTTACTTCTCTACGTTCCTCCCCTGTGCTCACGGCTGCAAGGTGGGCCTGGAAGCCTCGGGTCAGCTCCAGCAGCCTTTGTCCTGCATGGTGCAGGGGGTCCCCTGGAGATGCAAGATCCTGCCAGGGGAGCCAGGCGTGGAGGTGAACACCTGTAATTCCAGTGCTCCTGAGGCTGAGGTAGGAGGCTCGCTGCCAGTTTGAGGTCAGCCTGGGCTACATAGTGAGTTCCAGACCAGGCTCGAGCTGAATTACATAGCAAGACCTTGTGTCAGAAACTCAAAACAAAACAAAGCAAAAAAAATCACCTCCAGGGGCCTCAGTTTTGTCTGTCAGAGAGTCTGCATACCAGCGTGGAAGTAAGCCTGCTTCCTCCGGTTTAATGTTGTAATACGAGAACTGTAATCTCCATCTTTGCAGACAGTGTCAGGGTCTTAATTCCCTCTGTGCCTCCCTATTGTTAGTTGGTATCTGTATCACTGGTGGGTTTGTGACAACATAGCTGGCGAGGTCCCACCTTCAGGGCTTCTGAGTAGGCAGATTTGAGAAGGGGCTTGAAATTTGGACATCCTTACCTTTTAGACAGGGCCTCGCTCCATAGTTCAGGCGGGCTTTTCCACAGATCTATGTCTACATCTATATCTATATCTATAGATATATATACCAGGAATTGAACTCAGGGCCTCTTGCTTGCCAGGCAGACACTGTGCCACTGAGCTACATTCCTGGCTCCAGGCTGGTTTTTGAACTCACTTTGTAGCCCAGGTTGGGCTCTAACTCACGGTGATCCTCCTGCCTCAGCTTCTCCAGTACTGGGATCACAGGGGTGAGCCACAACACCCAACTTGGCCTTTTCTGTTTGCTTTTAGTCTTCCGTGGTACTGGGTATTGAACCCAGGACCAGGACTAAGTTATAGCCCCAGCTTCCCGCTACCTTTTTAATTTTTTTATTTTGAGACAGTTTCTTGCTAAATTGCCCAGCCTGGGCTTTGAATTTATGATCCTCCTGCCTCAGCCTCCCAGAGTGCTGGGGTTATCAGCGTACACCACCGTGCTGGCTGAAATTTGGCATTTCTAATAAATTACCAGGTGATGCAGATGTTCTTGGTCCAAAGACCATGATTTGAGAATCACCGAACTAGACTAGTGGATGCTCAAATGTGAGTCTGCCTGGAGATGTCAGGTGCTGTAAACCAAAACCCAGCCCCTACGAACTTCGTTTCTCCTAAGTGACTGCTCAGAGGCATCTAACAGGGGCTTAGCGGCATCAGAACAATTTAGTTACTGGGAGTGAAGCAGGCTTCTCTGCAAACCCCTTTTGCTAGTTGGCCTGGTTGCCATGGCAACAGCCAGCTGGCAGCCAGGAGACTGCAGGAACAGAATCACGGGGCTCTTTGCCATATTGGGGAAAGAGGGCAAAGGTCCTGGGTTAATGGCACATGGATAAAAACGTGGAGGGAGGGAGGCAGAGAAAGGGGAGAAGAGGGAAATGGCTTCTGGAGTTCTGGATTTCCTCAGAAGCTTGCCCAGCCTCCAGCTGCAATGCCAGGCAGAGTTTAAACTTTGGTTGCATAACAGAGCAAGGAACAAAGGGAAGGGGTGTGTGTATGGGAGCATGGGGACAGAATGGAGGGTGGGAGGAATTAGGAAAGAGGAAAAGAGGAATCTACACCTTAACCCACTGAGTCCTCCTGCAAACCACCAAGGATCCATCGAGGTCATGAGGTCACCCACAGGGTTGGCTGCACTTGGCCTTCACTTAACCAGACTGGAAACCTGCTCAACTGAGGCTAGAGGGACCATTTTGCACACATTTTTTTCTTTCATCTCAGGGCTGCCTTTTTGAAACTGTTGAAACTTTTTTTTTTTGGTACCAGAAATCAAACTCATTACCTCAAGCTTGCCAGGCAGGTGCTATGCTGCTGAGGATCTCAATTTGGGGAGTGGCAGGGAGGTAAGGACGAAGGTCTGGGGAAAGTTACCTCAGCACTTTAGGAAGTAAAGCTGGTCATCACCTGAGCTTTGCATTTGACAGCAACTGCCGCTTCTTCTCTGCTCTCAAGCTTCGCCCCCTCTGTGCCACCACCCCATCCCCTTGCATACACCCCCAGACCCGCCTCCCACCCCTCCTTTCTGGCCTCAGATGGCGCTGCTCAAATTTGACAGTGGCTAAGAGTAAAGTTGAGTTAAAATTTCCACCTCTGCCTTGCTCCCAGAGATTTTGATCTAGGGGCTGGGATAGACACGTCCCCAGGACTGGCAGTTTTAACAAGTCACAGGATCATTCTCCTGCAGGTGTCCTGCTGAACAGCCTGTGGCATCCCTACAGCCTCCACTTCCTCCTCTGTACTTCCTCTTGACACCCCCAGCTTTCAGTGACTTCTGGTTCTGGTCCCTCACTGTCTATGTCCTTTTGTCCCTGCTTTCTCTCAAGTGTGCCCCAGGAATCCCCACAGCACTGCCTGCAGACAGCATCTCCCCAGCTGTCCTCGCTGCCAAGCTCACCCAGCAGCTGGCGGCGCCACACTCTGCTTTAGTAAGGCCCGTCACCGGCGCCTTTGCTCTGTTTTATATGGCTCTGGCTCATGACCAGCCACAGTCCTGAGACTATGGGCTTCGAACAGGGCCAAGTCAGCTGCCCCAACATCAGCAGGGAACTGTGATATCTAGGGTCCTGTGCAGAAGGGGCTGGGGCAGAGAAGCATCCCATTTGTGCAGGAAGGAGAGGCTTTGGGCTGTCCTAGCCAGATGGGGCTATTCCATTTATCTGCCTCAGCTGCCCTGTTTGTAGAAGAGAGAGACCAAGTACATAACAAAGAGCTTCAGCAAATTCAAGGTCCTCCTAAGCAAGAAGTCAGGCCTGAGGCGCAGCCAGGGATTAGAGGTGAGTCTCTGACTCCTCTTTACGCTGACAGCAAACCTCACGTGGGCAGCTGTCCGGCTGTCCCCTGTCCTGCTGTCCCCTGGTTATCATCATGAGTGTCAGAATCCAGCCGCAAGGCACAGGGACAGGATGTGCCCTCACCCCAACTTTGCTGATGAGGAAACTAACTTATCCAGGGCAGGGAATAAAAAGATCTGGCCAAGGCCGGGCTTCTGGCTGGCTGTCCAAGTGGAATTTGGCTCCTGATAGAGCCTCTGGATAGAGGCTTCTTTTTTCCTTTGAACTTTGGTGAATGCCCTATCCTGGTCCTGGCTCTGAGTCACCCCAGTTGTATGGGTGGTTACAGATTCCAAAGACTCACCTCAGACTTTTATAGAAACCTCTTGAGCAAAATGGTCAGGACTGTGCTTAATATAGTGGCTTGGACACTGTGTCAGAGAGCTGGTACGACAGAGTTTTTTCAAGTGGAGATTGAGCCCAGGGCCTGGCACATGCCAGGCATGCATTCTACCACTGAGCTATGCCCTCTATCCCATACCTGTAGCTTTGGAGAAGTGACCATACCCCTCTGGCATCTACATCATACCATATCTCTCCAAGTACAACACGGATCTGAGATCATCTTTTTCTTCATGTGTATGAACAGATCATCCGCTCAGGACCATGCCAGGAATGAATCCCTGCTCTGGGCAGAGGTTTGCATAGCATGACCTTGGAGATACACCATGACCTTGGAGATTCCTTAAGCCTCTGTGTGAAGCAGAGGGAGCCTGAGTCTGAAGGGAACAGGGAAGTGTCAGGGACCTGGAACAAGATCCTGAGACTCTCAAGCAGCAGGGGCTCCTGCGTGGGAATGTGGGGAGCTGCACTAGCATGAGAAATGCATGGGCTAAGCAGATACTGCCCACGGCTGGGGAGGCGCCACCATGAAAGACATGCTCTCCAAGGACAGAGGGAGTGGGAAAGGATTGGCCACGCTTAGCCTGCTGATAGTAATCAGGCTGGATCCCATTATAAAAACCTACTCCTTGGGACCTTGAGACAAAATCCTTTACCTCCCTGAGCCTCTGTGCACTCATCTGTCCAATGGGGATGCTGGTATATACTTTTGAGAGATTTGCTGTAATGTGTGGCACATGGTTAGCATCTCCTTAGGATCTGGTTGGTGTTCAATACGTAGCATTAACCCCGAGCAAGTGAGAGCATATCACAGGAACTCAGTAAATGTTTGGTTCTACAGAACAAGGAAAGGCCTTTGAGGTACTGATACAGACCTAGTGGGCTTCTTGAGGTGCTACTTGTTTAGAAGCTTTCCCAGGAAGTGAGCATAGTGGTGCACACCTGTAATCCCAGCACTTGGGGGGCAGGGATGCGATGGATGAGGCAGGAAGATCACAAACCATGCCTGATCAATTTAGCAAATGGGTAAGACCCTGTCTGAAAAAAGGGGGTGAACTGGCGATGTCGCTGAGTGTTGTGAGGCTCTAGGTTTCAATCCCCAGTTCTAAAAGTAAAAAAAAAAAAGCTTCCCCAAGACTGTGAGTATAGCTCAGTGGTGGGCACCTGTTTAGCATCACAAGGCCCTGAGTTCCATCTCCCCTTAAAAAAGCAACTTCCAGGGAAAGAAGTGTTACTTTCAGGGCCAGCTAGGGCTGCTCAGTCCCTGAGCCCTGTCTCTGTTGTAGGTACCCTGAGTTTTCAGGTTGTTCACTTTTAGAAGAGCCAGGTTGGGTGAGACATGGGACTGCACCACTTGAAGCAGCAAAAGACCTCCCATCCTGGTAGCCCTCCACTGCCCTGTAAGGATCACACTTTCCTGAGCAGCCCTTGAGGAAGTCATAGCTGCTGCACCCACAGCAGGACAAACATCTTCCACTGTGTCCACTTGTGAGAGCCCTGAAAACATGCAGAGCTCTGGACAAACTACAAAGTCCTTGTCCTGCAGTGACCAGCATAATGTCCTGAAATGACTGCTGTCCAGTTTCCAGATAGACTTTTACCTAAAACTAGACTCTGGAAATCCAGCCCATCTTGCCTGTAGGATCCTAGCTCTTTTGAACCCTACTGCTTTCCATCCAAGGCCAGTCTTCTTAGCTTCAGCCCATCTTTCAGGAATCCTGGATGGTTCCACCCAGGAAATGCCCCTATTACTTGCATGTGGCAGAAGTTTAATGGGGAGGCAGAGAGAGGACATAGCTAACACACACCTGCTCTGTAGGGCTTTCAATATTCTGGGCCTTGGAGGGCTCCCTGTGGGAGCCATGACAACCAATGGAAGGATTCAAGTGACTTTCCAGAGGTGGGACTGAGGATAGCACACAGGCAGGTGAACATGGAAAAGAACCACATTCCTAATGGATCAGAGGTTTAAAAGTGCCCAGCACTAACAAGGATTTGTCCAGTTTTGCTTGAAAAATAATTGCTGTCATTGCTAGAAAAAAATGTCTAAGCACATACCTATAAAGATGGTTAAAAGTACTGTATAACATATACATGGAATGAAGTCACTAACAAGCCCAGGACTGGGTTTTTTTTTTTTTTTTTGCAGTACTGGGGATCGAACTGAGGACTCTGCGCTTGCTAGGCAAGCGCTTATTCCACTGAGCTATATCCCCAGCCCTGGGGTTGTTAACAGTGTCAGATTTAAACACACTGTATTTCTAGAACCTTAAGAGTTTACAAAGATCAAGCTGGAAAGACAGGTTGGAGCCAGATTTCGAATACCCTTGCATTCCAGCCACAGGAGATCCATTTGTTCCACAAACTTCACTTGCATATCAGGTGTGCAAATGTAAATATGAATTCAGCCTCCCTCCTTGACAACAGCCTATCTGGATGGGGACAGAGAGTTGTCACAAAGAGTCCTGGAGGAGATCTTTGGAAAAAGCTGCCTATTCCCAGATTCCTGGCAAAGTGGGTGGTTCTTTTTCCTTTAAATAGTGCCAGGAAAAACAAAACAAAACAAAACAAACTAAACAAAAACCAGTGAGCCTGCAGAAAGAGGAGGGCCATACAAGAAGAATCCTGTAATTCTGTATCCACCATGTACAGCATGACAACAATGTCAACACTTCTTGTTGACTTGTCTTTACACACACCAAAGGAAATATATTCAGAATGCAAACACTATTAGGCTCAGTAACTAAAATATAGAGGCCAAGATGGCTGAAGTTGGAGTAAGTGGGGGGGGGCAGGGCCAAGTGGAGGGCAAAGCAAGGGTGCTACACTGTACAAGATATAATTTTTTTTTTTGTTATGGGGAATTGAACTCAGGACCTTGTGCTGGCCAGACAGGCACTGTACCCTGAGCTATATCCCTGGCCTACCCTGTACAGTATTAAGTGGTACTGTCTACATACTGGGCATGGTGGTGTACACTGTAACCCCAGCATCTCTGGTAGGCTGAGGCAGGAGGATTGTAAATCTAAGTCCAGCTCAGGCAATTTAGCCACTTAGCAAGACTCCGTCACAAAATAAAAAAAAAAAGAAAGAAAAAAATTTAAAAAGGGCTGACAGGGGGGCTGGGGGTATAGCTCAGTGGCATAAGCACTTGCCTGGCAAGCACAAGGTCCTGAGTTCAATCCCCGGTACCGGGAAAAAAAAAAAAAAGAGCTGAGGATGTAATGTGAAGGTTCTGAGTTCAATCCCTAGAAGAGTATATTACCTACAGTTCATGGATCAAAAACTAAAAGTCTAAGATTGCTTCTTTTTTGTTTGTTGGGGGTGGGTACCAGGAGTCAAACTCAGGACCTCACGCTTGGCAGGCAGGTGCTGCACCACTGAGGTAAATCCCCATCCCTAAGGTTGCTTCTTAAATTACCAAGATGACTAAGAGGAACTTCAGGTACATAAATAATTATGTTGGAAAGGTGTGGGTAAGGGAGGTGAGCTGTGGTTTAAGAGGTTTAATTCTGTGCTTAAGGACTCAAGAGGCAACAGCTCTCACATCAGGTATAGGATGAAGACAGCCACAAAAACAGCCACTTACCAGCTTGAAGATAAGGATCAGAAGAAAAGGTGAAATGAGGTAAGAGCTTCGCCTGTCTGGGCAGCGCAGATGTGGAGACATGGAGCGGAATGGACAGGAAATATGTTGCCTGTAACCCCCCTAGTTATAATTTCAATTGAGAAGTCTATAGCTACTATTCTTTAGGTATGGGGAACCAGTTAATGAGTTAGTTCTTTGGCCAATGACAAGATTGCATCAATATTAAAAGGTAGGCTTATGGGGCTTTATATGTAGCTCAGTACTAGAGTGCTGACTGGTAAGATGGCAGAGGTGGTTGACTTAGAATACACAATTTGAAAAACACAAAGAGGAGCTAGGGATATAGCTCAGTGGCACAGTTCCTGCCTGGCAAGTGCAAGGTCCTCAGTTTGATTCCCAGTACCAATAAAACAAATAAACAGAAAGACACAAGTGTCTTGGTTACTTTTTTCTGGTTGCTGAGAAAAAATACCCAACGCCCAAAATGAAGGAAAGGTTTATTTAGCTTACAGTTTGTGGAGGTTTCAGTCCATACTTGGCTGGTTCTGAGGAGTGGCACATGGCAGAGGGCAACAGTTCATGGCAGCAGAGCACAGCAAAAACAACCAGCAAAAAGGAGGAAAGGCTGCAAGCAGCCTCTTTTCTTCTCTTACATTATAAACAGGCTACCCCCACCCAGGGGGTGTATAGCTCTCACACAAGGTCCACGCTCTCCTCTTCCACAGGCTCAGGATGTGTACAAGGTAAGCACCCTGGCTTCCTACTGAGTCACTCAGCAAACCGCTAGACTCCCCAAGTTGACACAATGTATCTACCATAACAACAAGGAATAAACAGGGTAGCTTATCTTCCTGCCTTCCCCATCCTCCCCATTTTCGGGAAATAATCATCCTCACACCTTTCTTTTTCCAGGAACATTTCATGCACATCCAGGCACATATGTACACACACTGTGTACGTTCTTCCCTATGTTCTACCACAATTACTTGAAAGATCAGTAGCTGTAGCACTGTATACTTTTTACTCTGCACCTTGCCTCTTCTTGAGTTTCTTTTTTATTTTCCTTTTCTTTTCTTTTCTCTTTTTTTGAGACAGGGTCTCACTATGTAGTTCGGGCTGGCCTCAAGCTGACTACGTAGCCCAGGCTGGCCTGAAACTCATGGTGATCCTCCTGCCTCATCTTCCTGAGTGCTGGGATTACAGGTGTGTGCCACTGTGCCTGGTTTTCTTGAGCTTCTTTGTTGGTTTATTTTAACAGCTGAATCATGTCCATGTATAGATGTAGGAACAATAAATGACAGGCCTATTTTCACACAGCTTCACTAGCTGCATCTCATTAAACTTTAGGGATTGGACATAGGTGAGAGATGGTATCTCAGCCGTTATTTTATTTTATTTTTTGAGACAGGGTTTCGCTATGCAGTTCAGGCTGGCCTTGAGCTCACTTTGTAGCTCAGGCTGGTCCCAAACTTGCAACAATCTTCACTATGCCCAGTTCAGCCAAGTTTTAAATTATATTTCTTTTATGCATTGATGTTGAGAAACTTTTCAGATCCTTAAGAAGTATTTCCTTTTTCTGGAAACTGATTCCTATCTTTTACCCATTTATGTTAATCAGTCCCTTTTTAATTAGTAGGAGCTCTTTATTAGATCAACTAGTCTTTTGACTATAGTTGCAAATATTTTCTTCCAGTCTGTCATTTGTCTTTGCTCAATGGTGCACATTAAGTTTCTGTTTTTCCTGGTACTAGGGATTGAGCCCAAAGCCTTCACACTGAGTTATATCCCCAGCCCCTTTTTTTTATTTTGACCTTTGGTTTTTCTTTTTTTTTTTTTTGGTGCTAGGAATTGAACTCAGGACCTTGTGCTTACCAGGCAGGCGCTTGGCCACTGAGCTATATCCCCAGCCCTTATTTTTTATTTTGATACAGTGTCATATCAAATCACTCAGTTGTGCACACTAGGCTCAAACTTGCAATCCTCTTGCCTCAGCCTCCCAGAGTGCTAGGGTACCATACCAGGCTTGACATATGACATTTAAAATTTTTTTGTTTTGTTTTGAGACAGTTTCACTCTGTGACTCAGGTTAGTCTTAAAACTCACTACATAGCCCAGGCTGGCCTCCATCTCCTGGCAATCCTGCTTCAGCCTCCAGAGTACTGGGATTACAGGTGTGCACCACCACAACTGGAGGCATTTTAATTTTTAATGTGGATGAATTTTGAAATCTTTTCACCTCTGGCTTCCAGGGTTTGCGTTATCACTCAGAAAGGCTGGTGGAGCTTAGGGTCATAAATTCTCCCAGAGACTTTGGGATTTCTTTTTCTTCTTCAAAGAAAATAATTTATTTCATTCACCCAGATTTTTTTTTTTTTTTGAGACAGTCTCGCTATGTAGTCCAGGCAGGCCTTGAACTTGTGGCAATCCTTTTGCTGCAGTCTCCTGAGTGCTGGGATTATATGTGTGCAGGATCATGTCTGCCTCCATCTAGAATTTATGAGTGCATATTGTTGGCAGGAAGTGTGTATACAACCTACTTTTTTTTTCAACTGTACCGTGAGATTTTGGCGGGGAGGAGGATAGTTAGTGTCAGAGAGGCAAGGCAATGAGCAGGGCAGTAAAAGAAGAAAAGGAGTGTCCGTACTTAGCCGGTAGAGCAGAAACTGAAGTTACCATAGACAGGAAGTGGTACAGATCATACAGGTGAAAGGTCACCCAACTGGCTCTGAACCAGGGTCAGGACGGGAGAAAAACCGAAGAGTTCTTGGAGGTAGAACCCATAGGATTCAATTGTTGGTTCACAGGGGAAATGTAAAAGTAAGATGCCTGTTTCCTGATGTTTTTTCTGTTTTGTTATTAATGGCAGAGAGTGCATTCCTGTCTTAGGCGTTCTGTCACGCAATCCTCAAATCTCTGTCACCTGATAGGAAGCGCAGATGCGATTCTCACCACCAACCAAGGTGCCAGATTTTCAAACCCTCTGGATCTCTTCGGTCCAGCCCTAGCCTCCTGCCTGGCTCTTCCAGCACCCAAGCAAAGGAGCCTCCAAATCACAGCCCTTCCCCTGCCGTCAGATTGGAGGGACCCAGGCCAGCGCTGAGATCACACGAGAGCGGCGGCCTGCAACAAGAGGCCTCACGAGTTGACTCACAATCATGGCCTGACGGTGACACAGACGGTGGGCTCGGGAAATGAACAATTTAAGGTCAGGGAAGAAAAACCACTATCACGGAGAAAGTAACCCGCCCCGGAACTGAGTGCCTGGCCAGGGGGCGGGGCCTCCGGCGAGGCGTGAGGGCGTGGCCAGCCTGGGCTGTACCAAGAGCGAGAATTTGCAGGGAGAATTAAAGTGGCCGACTCGTCTTGAGCGCGTACACGCCGCTTGGGTGGGTGGGCGGCGGCCGCGGAAGCCACGCCCACCCCCTGCGACCTCGAGGGTAGTGGTTGGCGCCTCAGTGGTGCGGGTCTGCGTTCTGCCCAGGTGCAACAGAGAGCTGTCTGGTCTCCCGTGGTGAGTGATCTTTCAGGGAGAGTGGGGTGAGAGAAGTGGGGTCCTCAGGGCCCCCGGTACGCCTCTGTCCAGGCGGCCTCCCGGTCTTCGGCACTGGGGAAGGCTTTCGGGCCGGGTCGCGGCGCGTCTCGCGGAACGCTCACGCGGAAGGCGCGGCTTCCACTTCAGCCCTTCCCCTCGAACTAATTTCTGGCGGCGAAGGGTCGTCGTTTCCACATACCTGGGCCGAGAGCGCCCGGCAAACTAGTCAGCCGAGGGTCGGGTCTTGGCCTCTGAGGGCTCGAGCTCCAGTCCCCGCGTTCCGCCCGTGTGTTAAAGCCACTTTGAGTCTCCAGGCCTCACTTTCCCCATCTGTACGATGGGACTGGGGTAGCGGCGAATTAAAGAGATTATTCATGCAGAATGCGCTCAGTGAGCGTGGATGGGACCCGAATCTGATCGTGCTGCATCAGGTGGGCTGAATCCACGGCGCCTGGGCATCGCGTTGCCTGCATCCCTGAGGCAGTGCCCCCCTCAGGTCGGCACCGCTGCGACACACCTTTGCCTAGCTCCCCTGGGCAGCTGTGACATCCTAGGCTCCGGGGAGCTGATGGGTAAAAGGTTGAGGTTTTGGGAGGCGGAGTTGGGATGGGTTGAGGGGGTACCTCTGGGTTACTTGACCTCAACCTTTTTTTGCTTTTCATTTTTTCAAGGCGAGTCATCATTGTGTAAGCTATTGGCCAGTACTGGAGAGTTCGGATTCATTTCAGTGAAGACGACTGCCTCCTTTCTTAGACCCATAAAACTGCAGTCTTCTCTTGGAGAGTGACCAAGCTAGGGAATAATGCTAGCACACAGGGGGTCTAGATTGGCATCTAGGGGTCTAGGGTTTGAATCTTAGCACCTTGGCAGGATACATAACTTCCTGGACCCTCTGTTTTGTTGTCGGTGACGCAGGCTTCTGCCCCCACAGAGTTGAGGTGTTAAGGATCAAGACAGAGTTTCAGAGTGATATTGAAAATTGTAATGTTCTTTGTTTTTGAATTTTTTTTTTTTTGGCAGTACTGGGGATTGAACTTAGGACCTTAGGCTTACCAGGCAGGTGCTTATGCCACTGAGCTATATCCTCCACCCAATGTTCTTTGTTAAGTACAGCAGTTATCTAATTCTCAGGGATCTGTGGTCCTCTGTACCACGTTGTAAATCTTACGCCTTGTCTGCAGAGAAGGCTGAGGTTTATTAAAACTCACTCAGAGGAAATCCCCCTAGAGTGGTAGTGTTTGGAAAGACAGGCCAGTGTGACCAGTTAGTAAACAGGGAACCCAGAAGTGTCCACTTGCCTTTTCTTACGGTTCCTCTAAGGACTGTCTTCATTTCCTTTTGAGACAGTAGTTCTTGACTTTCATACCCTTTGGTATGAGAATAGAGTTCCTTGAACAGATGCTTAATCATTGTCAAAGTGGCCAGAAACAGGCCTGTATTTGAGAGAATGGAATGTTAGCTTCTAGTCATGGTCAGTAGCCTCGACTCCCTCAAATTCGTGACATCTAGCCCTTGAAAAAAATAACTGGACTGGGCATGGTGGTGCATGCCTGTAATCCCAGCACACTGGAGGCTGGGGCAGAAGGATCGCCCTAAGTTTGAGGTCAGCCTGGGCGACGTAGTGAGTTCAAGGCCAGCCTGAATTACAAAGTGAAACCCTCTCTCAAAAACATAAAAACAAAAACTAATTGGAATTATTCACGGTAAGCAGATTTGGAATGAAACAAATCCCATGGATTTGGCACCTGGACAGGTGAATACACCTGGGTAGTAGTTTGTTAGCAGCCCTAGGAGATGTCTGTTGCCTGACAAACCCGAAATTTTAGGATCTGCCTGTTGCCTCTTGGCAGTTGGTCCTTTAACCCCCTGAAAATTCAAGATCTGCATTAGATAAGCCTAAGTATATTTAGGAGATAGGGCAACATTAGACTTACTTGGCATGTCCAGACTATTTACTTGTTAAACTCATGGAATACTTCAAGTTAAAAAGAACGTAGCTCTTAAGAACTTTGTTTTAAGTGGAAGATCATGTAGTTGTAGGTTTCACAACTTTCATAGTTTCACAGAGGCCTCAGGGCCTGCAGTAGGTTTGACTTCGCCTGTCTGTCTTTTTTTCTTTCTTCCTTTCTGCTTCTCTCTCTCTTTCTTTCTAGGGAGGGACAGTGCACGGGGTTGGGAAACAGAGAAATTGAGAGTGTCATTGGCACACCCTGCTAGGCCTGTGAGCTTCAGTTGGGATTTAACTTTTTTCTACAGGCTACAGATTGATTGTAAAATTAAAGGGTTGGAGGGTGGCTCAGTGATAGAGTGCTTGCCCAGCATATGCAACGCTCTATTTGGTCCCCAGCCCCCAAATATAAAAAAACTAAAAGTTAGAAAAAACTGCAATGAAAAAATGACTGTTTGCATAACAGTGTTTTGTTTAAGTGTTCATTATTTTGAAAACTGATCACAGAGGTATGCAAGGTAATAAGAAACCTTCATAGCCTTATACTAAGACAAAAAAGTACACTAGTGTTATAGGGTGTTGTTCTCTAGATATTTTTCTTCACATACTCAAACTTTTATTGTCTTAAGTAATTTTTCTAAACTTTAAATAGCAGGAAATCATTATTATTTGAATACTTAAATACAACTAATGGTATCAGTCATACAGTTCTTAGACTGGCTTTATATTTCTTTTTTGAGGGGGTGGTTTTGAGACAGGGTCTCACCATGTAATCCAGGCTGGCTTTGAATTTGCAGTAATCCCGCCTCAGCCTTCTGAGTGCTAGGATTATAGGTGTGCACCACCATGTCTGATTGGCTTTTTATTTCTCAATGTGGACATCTTTCAAGATATTTCACTGTGTAAATAGCTATCTCGTTCTTACTTTAAACCTTTTAAGAAGAATTATTCCAGTAACTAATATTGAAAGTTATTCCAGTGATTAGTATCATGGAAGAGAGTTTGTGTTGTTGGGTGGTTTTTTTTTTGTTTTGCTTTCTTGTTTGTTTGCTTTTGCTGTTATAAACTCTGCTGTAGTGAGTGGGTTTGTTATTTCTGTGTACTTGAGTGAGAGTATTTTTGACTAGTGAATTCTTAGATATGGTGGGGCTGGAACAATGTAGATGAGCTTGAAATGGGTTTATTTCACCCATACTAACTATTTACTATGTGACAGGCACTATTTGAGGTGTTGGGTATACTTATGAACAAGAGTCAAATCCCTTATGTGTCTGACTTTCTAGTGATGGGGGGAAATTGTACATAGCTTGTCAAATAATAACTGCTAGGGAGAAAAATAACAGATGACGTATGTATGAGCAAGTGTTGTGACTTTAAATGTCACTAGAAGCTGGGCATGGCCACGCACACTTGTAATCCCAGCATTCTGGGGAGGCCGAGGCAGGAGGATCACAAATACAAGCCCAGTCTGGGCAACTTAGTAACTTAAGTGGGACTTCGGTCAAAAAAAAAAAAAAAAAGACTGAGCATGGAACTCAGTGTGAAGGTCCTCAGTGTAATAGTTAGTACTGGTGTGGGGTGGGAGGAGTCACAAGATTTTGCAAAACACCATCCATTAATGTGGTATCTTGTCTTCCCATCAACAAGAATTTGTCATTTTAAAATTCAGAATTCCAAGGCCAATTATAATGACTGATGGCTAATGGCAGATGTGTTTGTATTTGAGGAAAAATTATGCCAGACTCTGTGCCAAGTTGTATTATTTATGTACACGTGCAGGTACACATGCAGGCACACACAGTATCAGAATGTTGAGTTCTTGTTATGAACCCAAGATGTTCACATCCCCTTGCCCCTGTCACTCCCAGGGAAGCCATCTCAGAGATGGGCTCACAGGTCAAGGCTGTGTTATCACATTTTCTGACAATAGAGGCTTTTTTATTTTTTTATGGAGGAGAAATCTAATACAGGTAATTAATTGCTTAAAGATATAATTGATTCTCATGCCACAAAGAACAATTATGTGCTTTTGTTTGTTTATTTTTTTAGAAAAATGATCTTGTTATGTAATTTAGGCTGGCCTTGAAATCACAATGTAGCCCAAACTGGCCTTGAACTCACAACAGTTCTGCCTCAGCCTTCTGAGGGTTAGGATGATAGGTGCTGAGGTAGCTGAGGCAAGAAGACTAGGAGTTTCGGGCCAGTCTTGGTAACATAGCAAGACCCTGTCTCAAAAAACCAAGACAGCAACAAAAAGGAAACATAGATAAATACTTTCTGGAGAAAGAAAATGCCAGCTATTATTATTATTTATTTTTTTTGCCCAGGATGTTGAGTGCACTTTTTTTTCTTGTTGCTATTCTGTTGTTGGCCACGTGACAGAGATTTAGACTTGTTGTATGGACACGTAGGGAGAAGCACTGGGCCAGAGGTGGCCTATCCTATTGCAGAGACCATTGGCCCACATCAGGCTTTGGTGTCTTTATGGATCAAGTCCAGGATAGAATCCCTGCAGCGCGGAGGTGTTTCCATAGCGCTTGATTCTCCCTTTTCTTCTTGGCAGTGTTGGGTCCTCTTGGAATGGCTCTTGGAGCACACATTCAGCCCTTGGGGTGTGGGCGTCTGTGTTAGTTCAAGCCCTGGAGGGGAGGGAAGCAAAGGCAACACTAAACAAGTATGGCAAGGTGAGCTCAATTTTTTTTTTTTTTGCCAGTACTGAGGCTGAGATACATCCCCAGCCCTTATTTATTTTTGAGACGAGGTCTCCCTAACTTGCTAAATTATCCAGGTTGGGCTCAAACTTGTGATTCTCCTACCTCAGCCTCCTGAGTGCTGGGGTTCTAGGTACACACCAGCACACCTGGTTCTTTTATCGTTTCTTTCTGATGAAAACTTAAAATACCATCTTCTAGATTTTTCAAGTGTACAGCTCATTCTTGCCACCTGCCATCACCCTGCTGTGCAGTAGCACCCGCCGCTTCTTACCCATGCTCTGTTGTTTCCAGTGCCAGTTAGTGAGGTCATACCGGGGTGTATCATGGTCACAGCCCCTGGACAGCCTGGTCACAGCCCCTGGACAGCCTGGTCCTGGTGACCTGTGCCTTGGTGTCAGGTCACCTGGCTGAAGGCAGATCTAAGAATTGACCCTTAGTTGGAGGGCTGAAAGCAGAGGCCTTCTGTCTCCTTTGTGTAACATCTGTGCATAGCTAAGAGTGTTGTACACCTCCTTTCTAGAAACTACTCATTTCCAAGTGTAAGCTTCAGGGTAACGGTGGGCCCAGCAGGTGCCTTCAGCTATGGTCTGTTCTCAAAGATTTGAGTTATTTGGGAGACAACTTGTGGTAGGAAAGTCAAATGGAAGAAGTTGGCTTTTGTCTGCCTGCTTGTAACACAGTGAGGACAACGGACAGGCAGGTGTGTCCTGGGTAAAACTTTTTTTGTATTACTCCCCCTGGCTTTATCTTCAGTGCCTTTTCCTGTGGCTCTCCCCAACCTGCCTCATTCCCAGAGTTCAGCTTCCACCTCATCTCCTCCTCCATATCTGTGCTTGTGTCTGGAGGACACTATGATCTTGTGATATCGTGGCCTTCCTAGTGTGTGTCATCATCGTACTGGGCAGACTGGGGCTGTACAAAGGTTTGCGGGGTTAGACAGGTGCACATAAACTTGCGGTCACCTTCTCAGAACACAAGCGCAATGACTACAGGTCACCTGGGGTTGGTTTACAACACAGCAAACAGGGATGGCAGCTCTTAAGTACACAGGGGAATGGGAGAGCCAATTGTGCCCGGCTTTTTTCAGGGCGGGGTGGAGGTTGGTACACAGTGAAGCCGTCCTAGAGTTTTCTATGTGTGTGTGGATCTTGTAAAGAACACTGTTTGTTGGTTCTGCGTAAGGGCTTCAGAACCTTTGTGGTTGTTCATGAAGGTTCACAGTGTCACACAAACGTGTTGGACCTGATCCCTTATGTAATGTATTGGAGAGCTGCAGAGATAGCTCAGAAGTAGAGCACGTGCTTAGCATGCACGAGGCCCTGCCTGGGTTTGATCCTAGCACTGGAAAGAGAAGCAGCAGCAGCAGCAGCAGCGGCAACAAAAGAGGGTCTTGTAATATGATTCATAAACTCTGAAAGTCAATAAGCTCCCTAACAGTGGTGATAGCCGCCATCCCATCTGTGTGCCTGGAAGCCTGTGCCGTGCGGTGAAGTCTCTCCCTGCCAGTGGCCTAGTTGTCATCATGGTCCCCTAAGTCCTAGGTCCAAAACAGATAGCTTTCCCTTTTCCCTCTTCGTCCTAAGTGTCCTGCCACTATCGGGTCCTGCCAGTGTTCAATCTTCGGGTCTCCTACAGCTGGGGCCCTTAGTGTAGCCCTTTATTATTTCCTCCCAGGTGCCTTCCTGGGGCCATAATTCTTCCTCAATACCTCCAAGATCTGTCCATGGTACCACTGCTAGATTGATCTTGAAGGCCTGCATTTTTGGTTTTGGTTGTGGCTTTCGTTTTTTTGAGACAGGGTCTCACTGTGTAGCCCAGGCTGGCCTCAAACTCGTGGTGACCCTCTTGCCTCAGCCTCCCAGGTGCTGGGATTACAAGTGTCCATCACTTCACGTGGCTGAAGGCCTGCTTTTATCACCAGTGCTTTGCTCAATAATTTTGGGGAGTGGGACGGTGCTGGAGATCAAACCCAAGGTTTCATACATGCTGTCACAGAGCTATACTCCTAGGCCTGCTCGAGAATTTAAAATCCCTCCATCTTATCGTGCGTATATGCCTTTCTTTTCCATCTACTTTTATAGAGGGTATAAAGTGGTCTATAACAAAGGGGGTCTAATTTCTACCACCTTCATGGTTGGAATAGAACTGGATTCAGTGAGAGCAGGAGCTCCCCTGCTGCTTCTGGGTGGACGTCAGTGTGTGGAACAGTGCCAGCTGGAAGATAAGACTCGGGAAAAACATTAACTGGGTGAGTGGATGGTGCATGAATGAATCAGGAGGGCTGCTCTCCTAGCTTATCACTCTCCTTGTTCATGCCCCCGACTGAGCCCGGATGTCAAATTGAGCCCAATCTTTGTTTTTAAAGATTTCTTAAGGTATAATATGAATTTTTGGTAGGACTTTCATTTCCCATCTAGCTATGAAAATTTATGTTTCAAGTTTCTTGAGCCAATAAATTTATTCAATAACTCAGTAATTTTAGAATGGAAAAAGAGTATTCACAGTCTTTCTACGTCTTTCTAGATCAGTTACCTGGGTACCAAAACTGTGAATGGATTTCCTTACTCCAGCCGGGTATTCCTCTCATGTAATTACTGTTAACATGTGCTGGTGAAGGACTGTAATGTGCACACAGGTGGCAGCTCTGGCATTTGGACCAAAGTCTGTTGAGCCCCAAAGTCCTCATTCTTTCATGACTCAACTGGGTTGTAAATGTATTGACTTTTGAGTCCTATGTTCTACCCTGCAAAACCAGAAGACATGGAAACTACTAAAAGCTGAGAGCCTAGCAATTGAAAGAAGGACCCTAGGGGAAAAGAACTTGCACCCCAAAACAGGCCAGGGCAGCAATTGCATTGGTGCACAGAGTTCAGGGCACAGCCCCCTAGCAGTCAAGGCAGAGAAGGGTGGGATGGTGCAGCACACATTGCTTAAGAAATTGGGAGCTCGGCTTACCCTACACGTGCCCCGCCCAGGTCCTCATACAGTAGCCGCTTAACAAAACAGCAGGCAGCAGGCAGCGCTCAGCAAGCATTGGCAGAGCACCTCATGTGGGCCAGGCTGTTGGAAGCTCAGGGACCACACTTGCATGTGGACAAGACAGGATGAGGGCGCTGAGGGTGCAGGCTGGTGGAGGGCAGGTTGCAGAGCAGAGCAGTAGTGCCCACAGAGGCCCCTTCGAGGACCCCGGCAGGCAGGGCCTGGGGCTGCAGGCTCCATTTAATACTGTTGGGGCAGTTGTAGGGACAGAGCAAGAACAGAATCAGAGTGGTGCAGCGTAACCTGCATGATGAAATCTTGAGGATTGGGGACAGTGAGCAGAAAGAGAAGCTCTGTTTGAATGGGTGCAGGTGTAGTAGAAAAGGCTGCTGCTTTTGTTTGGAGATAGGGCCTCGCCAGGCTGGCCTCAAACTCACTACGTAGCCCACACTGGCCTCACACTCGAGGCAGTCCTCCCGCCTCAGGCATTATGGGTGTGCACCACCATGCCCAGTTCTCAGCCGTTTTCTTGCTCCTTGGTGTGCTGTGCCATGGAGCATGGAGGAGATCAGTAGCTCTGGTCCAGGACATATTGTTCCCTTGGTACTCAGCATAGAAATACTGAGCACCCGTGCTGTGCTGGGCCTGAAGAAGACCAGGGGTAGGAAGACGCTGGATAGCTCTGCCACACACCAGCTCTGCCGTGACTTTCTCTGGGGAGTATTTATTTTGAGCAATAATGTCACCTGGTGGCAGGGCAGGATTATGAACTGCAAGAACGTACCCATGGTTCTCACAGACGTACAGACGATTGTAAAGTGACTCCAGTGCCGCAGTCTGGGCTTGATTCACTGTGTCCGTTTCCTGCTATTGGACAAGGTACTTTAACCTTTGTGATAACTACAGCTGTTGTGTCTGATGGTTGGTTTGTGTTTCAGTGCTGGGGTTTGAGCCGAGGGCTTCCCAGCCTGAGAGGGTTGTTGTAAGAAATGTAATGAAATAGTAAAGTGTCATGTTGTAAATGCTTAGTGCCTGTTGTCATTACACTGAGTCTTTATTTTAAAAAAAAAATGGATGAGACAGTCAAGACAAACATGAGTTTTCTCTGTTTTTAAAAATGAGCTTTATGGGTCACAAACTAAGTCACAAAGTCACTCCGGCTAGACTCAAACTTTTTTTTTTTTTTTCCCAGTACCGGGGATCGAACTCAGGACCTTGTGCTTGCCAGGCAAGCACTTATGCCACTGAGCTATACCCCCCCAGCCCCTAGACTCAAACTTTCGATCCTCCTGTCTCAGCCTCCCAGAGTGCTGGGAGTACTGGTGTGCACCACTAACTGGCTTCAATACATTTTCTTACATAACCAAATTACAAAATTAACGTCAGGAAATTATCATATACTATCTTATCTAGAGTTTATTTATAGTTTGTCAGTAATATCCTTTATACCAGAAGGAAAATCTTTCCTGGCTCAAGATCTAATGTCACAGTTAACTATAGCCATTCTTTTTCTTTGATCTGGGACAATTTTTTTTTTTTTTTTGTCTTTCATTACCTTGACTTTTTCCAAAATGTCAGACCGCCTTTTTATAGAATGTCCCAGTTTAGGCTTTTGTGATTTCTTTTTTGTGTTTGGAGACAGTCTTACTGTGTAGTTCAAGCTGGTCTTGATCTCATTGTGTAACCCAGGCTGGCCTCCCACTCACAGCAATCTTTCTACCTCGGCCTCCTGACTGCTGGGATTATAGGTGTGGGCCAACACACCTGCCAGTGATTACTTGAGAGAAGATTCAGGTTACGTATTTGGGGTGGAACAATCCAGAAATAGTGTTGTGTTTACAGTGCACCATAGCGGCTAGCAATTGCTGCACTGTTGTCTCAGTTGTGGGCCTGTGGCCTTTTTCATTTGATTATCTTAGTGTTAGCCAGGTTCTCCACTATAAAATTTGGGTCTTTTTGTAATTAGTAAATTTTTCATCATACACAAGTTCTGACATTTTGATTCTTGACACTGTGGTCACTGCCGTGGTGTAGGCCTGGTTTAAATCTCTTTTGGCCCATGTGTTGGGAGCTGGGTCTCCTGTTTCATGGGGTTGGAATCTTTAAGAGCTGTGGCCTATTGGAAGTAACA
The DNA here is from genome assembly GCA_004027595.1 of Dinomys branickii. NCBI lineage: Eukaryota > Metazoa > Chordata > Mammalia > Rodentia > Dinomyidae > Dinomys > Dinomys branickii. Next base: position 20,984 of record PVLD010015931.1, on the reverse strand, counting down.
AAGTCACTGATGGTGCTACCTTTATAATAAGGAATTTTTGAGACAAGGTCTTGCCATATAACCAAGGCTGGTCTTGAACTGTGATCCGCTGGCTTCAGCCTCCCAAGTGCTGGGATTTATAGTCATGAGCCTATATTTATTTATTTGCAGTAAGTCATATCCCCAGGTCTTTTTTTTAAAAAAAAAATTTTTAAAGACAGAGTCTTGCTGTGTAGTTCAGGCTGACCTTGAACCCATTATACTGCCCAGGCTGGCCTTAAACTCATGGCAGTCCACCTGCCTGAGCCTCCAGAGTGCTGGGATTATGGCATCTCAAGCCCTTTGTAAAGTTTTTATTTTGAGATGGTGTCTTGCTAAGTCACTGAGTTGCCCAGACTGGGCTCAAACTTGCAACTCTCCTGCCTCAGCCTCTGAAAGCGGCAGGGTTATACGTACGAGCCTGTCTTCCCATGTACTTGTAATTTTAGAGGCAGCACACAAATACCAGTCCTCTCAGTATGAAAGGACAGACAGATAAAGATACCTTTAGACACCCACCACTATAGTCACGTTCTAGGAAATCTCAGGTTGGAGATATCTTTCTAAACCATTTTTCTAAAGAAGTATGCAAAATTTCTTTTCATTAATTTAATAATGCTCGACAGGCTTTTTCTTTTTTCCTTTTTTTTTTCTTCATTACCAGGGATTGAACACTCAGGCCAGGCAGATGCAGTACCACTGAGCTGCTCCTCCTACGCCCACACACAGATACCCGAACTCAGAGCCTTGTACTACAAGCACTCTTAGTACTGGGCTACATCCTCAGCCCACCCAGCCCCTTCTAAAAAAATTTTTGAGACTTGATCTCACTAAATTGTCCCAGGTAGCCTTCACCTTGCAATCATCTTGCTTCAGCTTCTCAAGGTGCTAGATTACAGGTATATACCACCATACCCAGTATAACTTTCTTTCTAATTTAATGTTTGGGCAGTCTTTTCACTGGAGCATAGGAAGACTTTAATTCTGCATAACTGTGTGTGTGTGTGTGTGTGTGTGTGTGTGTGTGTGTGTGTGTGGTTTTTTTTTTTTTCTTCTTTTTTGAAATGGATTTTCCTTCTGTAGTTCAGGCTGGCCTTCAACTCACTATGTACCCCAAACTTGGGGGTGGTCCTGCTGCCTCAGCCTCCCAAGTGCTAGGATTACAGGCATGTGCCACTACACCTGGCTTGCGTAATTGTTTTTTAACAGCTTCATAGCATTGCTTGTTTGGATTGAAACAGAAACATCCAGTTGGAGCCTGTTACCAACGATGCTACAGTGAAGAGGCACATTCCAGGGAGAGAATTACTCAGAGTACAAGATACTGGCATTTAATTGTCCAAACAATATTAGCACAAACCTTTCTTTTCAATGAACTAACAGAAATTAGTAGTGTAACTACCTTAACTATTATATATACATATATATTTTTCTTTTTGTTTTTCCCTTCTTTCTTTTCTCCATTCCCCACCCCAGTTTCTCTTTCCTTTTGAAGTTTCTTCTCATTTTACAATATCTGTTGTACATTTTAGATCTTATTTACTCTTTCAGCTTCTCACACTAGGGAGTCAATATGATGTTTACACGTGTATCTGGTTTACTTCATTTATGAGTATGGTCTTGAATTGCATCCATTTACCTATAAAAGTCCCCAGTTTATCCTTCTTTATGGCTGAGTAGTATTCCATCGTATAAAAAGACCACAGCTTTTTTATCCATTCCTCAGTTGATGGGCGTTTGGGTTGTTTCCAAGATTTAACTATTACAAATTGTGCTGTTATAAACATGGGTACACAGATATCTCTGTGGTATGATGTTTTTAATTCTTCTGGGATGATACCCAGGAGACTAGCTGGGTCAAATAGGACTTGCAATCCTGGTTTTTAAAATTTTTATTTATTTATTTTTGTATTGAGAATCAAACTCAGGACCTTGTGCTTGCCAGGCAGACACTTGTGCTGCTGAGCTATTTCTCCGGCCTAATCGTAGCTTTTTGACGCATCTTCACACTGATTTACACAGTGGTTGAAAGTGTAGAAATCTTAAATACCCAGTTTGATGCATTTTTACTTACATCATTTCCCCTGCAACCACCAGCCCAGCTCTGGAGAGCAGGCACCGTCCAGCAGACTGGCAGCTTCCCTGGTGCCTCCTACTCAGTACCCAGGCTACTCAGTACCACTCTCCCAACCTCACTGTAGAGTAGTTCAGCCTGGTTTTAACATTCAGCTGTGGGTGGGTCAGATAACAGGTAATCTGGCTTTGGCTTTGGCTTCTCTCTTTCTACATATGTCTGTGAGATTCATTTTGCTATTGCATTTGTTACTGCCTTTTTTTTTTTATGGTGTTGGGATTGAATCCAGGGCTTCACACTGAGCTACATCCTCAGCCCATTTTATATTTTACTTTGAGACACAGTCTCAATAAGCCACTAAGTTGGTCAGGTAGGCCTTCAACTTGTGATCATCCTGCCTCAACCTCCCAGGGTGCTGGGATTCCAGGTGTGCAGCACCAGGAGGAATTTAGTTTCCTTCTTTTCTTGTAACTGTAGTCACTTGAGCTGAGCAAGGTAATAGGCACATTTATTATGGCTCCATTTATTGATTGCAGTAATAAATTAAACTTGTTATTAACTATATTACTGTATACATTACTGTATTTATTGTATTTATTGCAGTATAGCTACATTTATTACTTTATAAGTACATTTATTTATGCTTTGTGCTAGGTACTGTTTTAAGTGGTTTACTCTTTAATTATTACAACCCAGTGAAGTAGAGTAGGAACTTTTATTACTATAATCACATCCATGACTTTTTACCTGGTTTAGATTCTTTGATAGAAACTATTCCAGGTATCTATTTTTTTGGGGGGGGTGGTTTATACCTATTAAGAAATATGTTCACTTCATGTAAGTTATCCAATGTTGACATAAAGTTGTTCATAATTACTCATGCTACCCCTTAATATCTGTAGAGTGTAAAGTTATTCCCTTTCCCATTCCCTTATGTGGCAATTTGTGTCTGTCTTTTCTCCTGACCAGTCTAGCTAAAGGTGAATCCTATTTGAAGGCAATTTATATACAAAGTATTATTAGAACTCAAGTCTAGGTGAGAGTTTAAAGATTTCTCTAAAATAACTGTCAAAAGCATCTTTAGACATAAGAACATGTCACGGTTCAGATCTAGAGTGAGCCCAAGTCTCATGTTCAGAGGTGCGGCTTTGGACGGTGATTGGATCATGAGGACGCTGTACTTGCCAGTGGCTGAATCTACAGATGAGTTCATAGCTGAAAATGTTCGGTGGTAGGGCCTGGTCGGGGGGTAGGTCATGGGGGGTTGACCTGGAAGATGTGTGGTTTTGTTTGTTTGAGACAGGATCTTGCTATGTAATTCAGGCTGATCTTGAACTCACTGTGTAGTTCAGGCTGGCTTCAGACACATGGCAGTCCTCCTGCTTCAGCCTCTTAGATTACAGGCATGCACCACCATTCCCAGCTCATGGAAGGTATATTCTTGTCCTGGGCTTCATCCTGAGCTCTCTGCTTCTGGCTGCCATGAATTGAGCAGCTTTGCTCTAAGTCACCACCAGGCCAGTTCTACCTTGGAGGCATGGACTGAACCTTTTGAAACGGAGCCAAATAATCCCACTCCTTCTTAAAGTTGTCTCTGCCAGGTATTTTGTCCCAGGAACAAATAAGACTTTTCTTTTTGGCAGTAATAAGGATTGAACCCAGGGTCTTCACACTGAGTTGCCTGGGCTGAGCTGGAATTTGGGATCCTCCTGCCTCAGCTTCTTGCAGTGCTGAGAAATCGCTGGCCCGTACCACCAAGCAAGGTCCCAAGGCACTTTTCATGAGGTTATTTAAGAAGAAGGTCAAAAAGGGCTTTGGAATCAGATTTACATTTAATTGAAGCTTCATCCTTTAGCAGGGGTGTGACCTCAGGCAAACTGCTTAAACCGTTTGAGTTGTGATTTCCTCTTTTAGAAGGAGACAATAATGTCATGGAGGTTTCCCTACTTCCTCTGACTGCCCTGGCAGCTCTTTCCTTGACCAGACATTTTGATCAACATAGCAGGGACCCTGCACTTTCCGCTCCAGACTGATCCTAGCCTAAATCTAGGTTCTCAAAATGTTTTAATAGGGTAGCAAAATGGCAAAGCAAATAGTGGTGCATCAAATCAGACCACTAGTGCAGTCAAAGCAAATATCATTATACAGGACCAGCTAACACCATGAAAAAATGTTTTAAATAATAAAATACTCGTCAGCTCTTGGTGAATGTGTATATGCATATGTGCGATGTTGTATTTGTGTATGGGAAAAAGAAGGGAGTCTAGAGAGAAAATAGCCGTGTGGGGAGCCAGATTCTGGACTGAGTTTTCATCCTTTATCCTGTAACGCTTAAGCATGGTGGCACTTGAGAGGTGGTGAGTTCCCTGTACCTGGAGGCTGTGCAGGCAGAGGTAGGAGTACCACTCAGTAGAATGGGTAGGAAGGCGAAGAGCCCTTTGGTTTTTAGCTCTCTGCCCTGGCTGAGGTCAGGTTCGGACCTTCCTCCTCTAGCTGCAAGGAGCAGTGAAAGTACTCCGTGGGAGCAGCTCCTGTCTGTGCAGCAGACCAGCAGACTGTGTGCGCTCAGCCCTGCTGTCTCCTGCTGAGCAGAGAGCCGGCCCTGCGTGAGGCAGACTGTTCCTGGGTCTGGTCTTTAAGTGAAAGACACCCTTGCTGCCTTCGCGGGCCGCTCTGGGCCTCTGTGTTTCCACCTCTTCCCTGGTCCTTAGGATCTGCCATGAACTGCAGTGTCCACTGCCTGCCTTGTCATCCCTCGGCTCCTGTTTGAAGGAGTCTGTGTGAAAGTGCGCACGTGCCTTTCAGAGGGGTGAAGGAAGACCAGGAGTCAGTAGTTAAATCTTAACTCAGAGACTTGGAGCACTTCCTCTGGCTCTGTTAGCAAGCAGCCAGCTCACTTTTATGAACGTTAACATAGTCTATGGCCCAGCACCTTGGGTATGGGCGCCTTGTGGTCCCTGACCCCACGATACCCACCTTCTGTTGCCCATTTTCAGACAACACTTTTGTCAAGAAGATCTTGGAGAAGAGTAAGTAAATTTGTCCTCCCAAGACGCTCCCTATTTCTGTTAAAAAATCAGGGACCCACCATGGCTGAATCTTTTCTGTAAGGTAATCCCCAGCTCACTTACTGTTCCTTGTGTGACATGTTTTGGGGACCCCTCCTTCCCAGGGACTCTTTTGGGTTCTGCCCTAGTTTGTCTCTCCTGCTAAGCATGGGACCTTTTTTAAGTCAGTGAGCCCTGATGCACCTTTGACTGGGGAGGGGCTGTTCCATTCTCATCATGAAAGCCATAGGGGCTAATGCTGTCTGTGCTGTCGCTTGCTGCTGTTTGTATGTGTGTCTTGGGGTGGTTCTGATTATTTTGGGGGTATTCTTCTCCTTATTCCTTCTGATACCTTAAGCACAGAACCAGACTTCAGAACTGGTATCCCCAGAATTAAGGAAACCAGGCAACTGCACTTTTCTGTGTCTTTGCCTTATTTTATGCAACATTAATTGCAGGGACAAAATGGACAGCAGGATGAACTACTGTGAGCTCCTGAGAAGTAGTTTGTGTTCATAAATCGCCTTAAGCTGCCTCTGAATAAAGTCACTAAATTATACCTAAAACATTGCTCTAGAGCACGTTGCCACTGCTCACAGGAGCTGTGAGTTCAGGCCAGGTCGCCGAGGCCCGCAAATCTCAGTGGTCAGCCCCTTGGGGCACGGTCGGCTGGGTGTGCATGGAGCTTGCTGCTGCTTGCCAAGTCATGCTATCACAGATCTAACTCTGGCACATCCTCTTTCACAGCTTTGCGTCAGACACATGCCAGTCATGTGTTTCCAAATTAAGCCCTGTTCTGTGGGGGAAAGGCCGTCAGCAGGGTGTTGGGCACCTGCTGGAGAATGTTCTATAGGCCCCTGTGGTCCAGGCTCCATGCCTGTACTGCGGTTGCAGGTGCAGGTGCCATCTACAGTGTCACCTTCCCATGGCAGGCTTCTAATCATATTACCACCTCGCCCACTTGGCCTCAGGGCATTTAGAGCTCCTGGTCTAGTCTCGGTCTCCTACTTGCCACCCACACACCCTGCATGCACACACATCGCCGCTTCCCTGTGGGGTCACACCAGATCTGCAGGTTCTACACCTTCATGCTTCCTCTCTTGGGAGCTCCTGTCCTCCGCCTGACCCGACTGTTGGAGCCAGCGCATTGTTCACACGCCAGCTCCACTGCCGGCCCATGGTTACCTCTTCTGGGACCGTTTCATATCACCTGGTCCTCCTCTTCCTCGGAGCCGTTTTTCCCACCCCTGCCTCCCTGTGGTGTGGTCACCGCTGTGATACATCGGCCCTTCTTACGGGGAGAGCGCCCAGGTTGGAGCGCCACTCCTGTCTGAATCTGGGCAGTTAGTTCCTGCTGTGGGGTAGGAGACCCTCAGCTGTTGACTGGATACATGGACAGCAGAGGCAGGTTTTCTACTGAATCTTTTCAAGACCCCACTTGAGACTGTGCACTCCAAGAACAGGAGCCATCCTGCTTGGCGATGCCCAGTATCTTGGGTGGGCAAGTGACAGAATGGCCAGTGGGAGCACCCTGGCATGGGTATGCGCTCCAGGGGTGCTTTGGCAGGAGTGCTCAGTGGTCTTGGTACACAGGCTAGCAGGCGTAGAACTCTGGCACATGTCTAGCACCTCCAGAAACTGGGAGGCCGCTCAAAGTGTCTGCATGAATAAAGGGGCCCCTTAGGGCCCACTCAGGGCCTCTTTACTCTTACTTTAAATACAGTTCTAGCACACAAGAGGAGCTGATTATCCAGTTCAGGAAATTCAAAGCAGCTAATTAACAATATAAGAGCAATTTCAGGATTGTAGGTGCTCTCCGGATAGTGACAGTCATCTCACCCATAAGAAAGGACAGGCCACAGCACTGTCAAAGACATAGAGGAGCCTACAAGCCCACAGCCTGGGGCGTCTGTGTCCTCAAACAGCCTTCCTTTGCTCAGTGGGCCCTAAATACATCATACAGTGATATGATGACTCAGAAAAATCTGGAAAAGTCCCTGTTGGACTCCAGAAAGACAGCAGGGAAGTAGTTACCACACATTAGAAGTAGCTCTTTAGCATGTTAGAGCTTTCTGTTTGGTTGGTTTCTTTTTTCTTTGTTACAGGATCTCACTGTGTAGTCCAGGCTGGCCTCAAACGCACAATAATCTTCCTGCATCAGCCTCCCATGTGTTGGGGTCATAGGCAGATGGTGCCGTACCTTGGCTAGCAGGTTAGAGTTTTTGAGTCGGTTAGTGATTATCCCCATAATCCTTTATGACAGTGAAACTAGAGACCCAAGGAAACAGGAACCAGCAGGACCCAGTTTGTATTTTTCAGTGTTCTTTGTAACTAAGTGCACTTTAGTTATCTGGAGCAGGTGCTAATAAATATTTTCTGTTGTAAGAGACTGGGTAAGAAATATTTTAGATTTGCAGGACAAGAGGCCAGAATAAAATTTATAATGTTATGTAAGTACTTATATAATAACAGAGAAAAACAAATTTCCACATTTTTTGTTAATGCAATTCAAATAATACCATATATAATTTTTTATGTAGGTCTGCTAGTAAAAAGAATGGAATTATTTATGTTGGGGCACAGTTAGTTTCTCTGTCATCAAAATCATCTGCAAATACAGATATTCTTCATTTAATGACCTATCTGGTTAATGTCTGTTCAAGCTTATCACCCACCTCTTGGCCTTGTGACCCATCTGCTTTTTGTACAGTTCCGTATGACTTGTTTCTTAAGCCCTGATGTCTTTCTTTTTTATGGTGTAGCACTCCTTGTTTATACAGTTGTTGCGCTAGAACGCCTTCGGCTTGTTTTGTCTGGGAGATTCTGGTCAGATCTTGGAAGACCAGAAGGCTGATAGAAATCCTGCTGGTAAAGACCGGGTTTGGAGGGTTTCTGATGGGAAGGACTGCATTGGCTGTTGGACTCCAAATGTTGTATGTTACGGCTTGGCGGAAAGTTTGTCTGCATTTTACTCGTGTCCAGAGACTTTGCCTAAGACAGAGATTAAGGTTGGCAGCGAACTGATTAATCTGGCAAAAGAAATTTCAAGGCAGTCGAATGTTGGGGCAGTGGCATGGTTATTGTTGGCAGCTTTTAGCCAGATTTATATGGACAATCAAGAGCAAAGAGCCCAGCAGGATGATTTAAAATGTGTGTTTGGCCAGAAAGGAAGCTCCAGTAAAGCTGTAGATTACAAAGGTAAGGCTGAGGAGATCTCTATTGCTGAAAAGGAACAAAAAAATGAAAAGATGGCCTGCGGGCATCACAAACAGCAAGTCTCCACCCTTTGCAGCCACAAAACTGCAAAGGTGAAAGACCTTGCCTTGAGAAGGAAGCCAAAGAGTGCCATGTTCCAGAATGGCGGCGGCGGCCGCACCAGGTTCCAAAATGCAGACGACATAAAAAATTTGCTCCTCAGAATTGGATTTAGTGTGCCCAGCGATCCAGGCACTCGACCCCTGTGGCCAAGAGAGAAAAAAGTTTGGCTACTGCTCCAGGTGGCAGCAGACCTTGGCATCATCCATGTGGCCCTGGCTTTAGATGCAAGGAAAATGCAAGAGTTCTGAGGTTAAAGAGGCTTCCACCCAGATTTCAAAAGGCCTGGGAGGCCAGGCAGTGTGCCCCGGAGAGGGCAATATGTGAGGCTATGAATGTAAAGCAGAAGGTGCCCTGGAGTCCTCACAAGTTTAAAAAAGACAGGAGCGTGGATCATCTGAGAAAAGCTGCAACTGGAGAGCAAAGCAGACCTAAGAGAGAAGCTGTGGAGGCTGTAACCACCAGAAGTGCCATAGGGGTAGATTCACACAAGCCCTTTGGAGCTTATAATGTGCCACAAGTTGCTTCAGATGCTGCATGTAAAATTATAGGACATAATGTTAGCCCTGCTGGATTTTGGACTTGCTTTGGTCCCAGTGCTCTGCATTACCCTGTCGGTGCCTTTTGGAATGGTAATGTTTATTTTGTGCCTTTAAATGTTGGAGGGGTTTAATTTTCATTTATATGAGGGCAAAATGTTATGGTTCTAATATAAGCATGTCTTATGTCTGAAAACTGGTTTAAAAAAATGTGTCTAATTCCCAAGTTGACAAGGGGTGGAATGTTATGGTTGATACATTGTGTCAACTTGGTGTTTTTTTTTTTTTTTTTTTTTTTTTTTTTTTTTTTTTTTTTTTTTTTTTTTTTTTTTTTTGCAGTACTGGGGATCGAACTCAGGACCCTGCGCTTGCTAGGCAAGCGCTTATTCCACTGAGCTATATCCCCAGCCCCATTGTGTCAACTTGGGGAATCTGCAGATTTAACTAATAAGTGATTCAGCAGAAAGCTGGGACGCTTACTTTGTAAATATCCTGAGCCTGTGGAAGAGGAGGGCATGGAGATTGTGTGAGAGGTTCACGCCCCCTGGGTAGAGGTAAGCTGTTTACAATATAGGAGAGAAAAGGAGGCTGCTTACAGTCATTCTTCCCTTTTGCTGGTGGTTTTTGCTGTGCTCTGCTGCCCTAAACAGTTTGCCTTCTGCCTTGCGCCACTCTGCCTCTAATCCAGCCAAGTATAGACTAAAACCTCCACAAACTGTAAGCTAAATAAACCTTTCCTTCCTTCATTTTGGGCTTTGGGTATTTTGTCTCAGCAACGAGAAAAAAATAACCAAGACAACAGTACTGTGTTTTTTGCTGATTGCGCTGTATAGTACAGCACTGCTGTTTTATGTTTTGTTGTTTTACAGTACTGCTTATAAGAGATGGGCAAATAAAAGCAGTCATCAGATTGGAGTTTCCTTTGACCGTTTCTTGGTTTTGAATATTTTAATGTCCATACTATTGACAGTTGCTCATTTAGCGACTGGTTGAGGTTGCCAAGTGAATGGAACTTGGTTGTCCAGTGTGGCACATCTGTACTCACTTGTCAGTGATGACTGTAATGAGCTTCTGTGTGGATCGTCCCTGAACACATCTTTTGACACTGACAGTTACTGCCAGATAATGATGTCAGACCATGAGCAAATAATTTTAGTGGAAATACTAATCATTGGATGCCAGGCTTTATAGAACTCTGTTAGATTGATCCCTGGATATTTTCGTGTTAGCATATTATTTCTGTCACTTTGAAAGTTAGGTGGAAGTTCCTCAGTTGTATAGTTAGGTGAACTTTTAAGTCAGACATTTCACTTGTACTCAGATCAAGAGCTGAAGAATGCTGCCAGAACTATGGTTTAAGCTCAGAAAAATGCACAGCTTTTTGTGGGGATGGAAGATCGCACTTCTTGTTCAACCCTTGACACTCCAGAATTGTACAAAGCAACTTGACTTAAGAGTCAGATAATCCCAGTTTTATTGGAATGACTTTATCTTGTAATTTTATTTATTTTAATATTTAAATTTATTTTGGTTTTTTGAGACAGGGTCTCACTATGCAGTTTAGGCTGGCTTTGAACTCACTATAGCCCAGGCTGAGCTCAGACTCATAGCAGATCCTGCTGCCTCAGCTTCCTGAGTGCTCAGATTACAGGCATGTGGCACCATGCCCGGCACCATGCCCAGCACCTTGTGATTTTAAATTAGCCTCATTAAAAAACATCAATTCTATAGCAAAAGCTAATTTCCAAATCCATTTACATTTAATAATAGTGGTTGAAGACACTTCTTGTTCAGAAAAATTTTAATATTGTCCTAAAACATAATTAAACTTTACCACTGCCATGCTGTTAAACTGTTCTCTGATAGGATAAGTAGAATATTCGGCTTTTTCTTCAGAAAATAATTTGTAAAACTAAAAGATTAACTCTGTGACAGCAAATAAAGTTCACTGTTGACATTCCTGGCTCAGGAATATACTAGAGTTGAATATTTTCTGCACAGACCACTGATGAACAGGGTAGTGACTGACCATGAGCCTTACACACCGTACATTTTCCACAGGCTTTGCAAATTTGCCCAACTAAGCCCTTTTCTGCTCCACACTTTTTTTTCCACCATCAGTTATAACACATCTTAGGAGAGTCCACTTAAGGTTATAATTGAACTAGTGTTTTCTTACCTCCTTTGAAAATGTTGTTGCTTGTAGTTGTTTTATGCTAATTCTTCAGTCATGTCTAACTTGGTATTGAGTCCTCAAACAGCAAGCAGTATTGTAGCATTGTTAGATTCATCACAAGCCAAGATTTCTCAAGGGAGCAGTGAAACCCTCTGTCCTTAAGAGTGATGTCACAGGACATACAGTGAAGCCAGCACTTCATTACCACCACCTGGTGGTACCAGGGCACCCTGTCACAAGGTGGTAGTGGAAGCCAGGTAGGGTGCAGTAGCCCTCTACTGTAGTTTGTTAGAGGAAGCCTAGTGGGAAATGGGCTTCCACCTAGCAGCAATGCATTGGCACCCTCCTTCCTCCCCACAGGGTGATGCAGGGGGCCTGCTAAAAGATTTAATGTCCAGCATACAATAAAAATTACCATGTTAAAAACCCTAAAAATCTGCACTTGAATGAAAAAAGACAGATCTTTATAAACATCAGCACCAGGATGACATAGATATAAGAATTATACAAGACATAAAGAAGAACTAAACACCTTGGAACTGCTAAGAAACATATAGTAGCTAAAACAAAAAATTGGTGCATGGCTGCCTGTAATCCCAGCACTCGGGAGGCTGAGGCAGGAGGATCACTGCGAGTTCAAGGCCTATGTAGGATACATAGTGAGTTAAAGACCAGCCTGAACTATATAGCTATAGCAAGACCCTATCTCAAAACACAAAACCAAAAAGCCCAAAAAACTCAGTGAGTAGCTCCATTGCAGAGTGAAGACAGAAAAGAATCACTGAATGTGAAGATATAATAGTAGGAATTACCCAGTCTGAACAGAATCTAGATTGGTGGGAAAGACAGAAAACCTGGGGGTCTCGTGGTATTAAGAACAAAAACTTAGCCTTTGGTGCTGGGAGGTAGTTAAGTTACTTACCTAGCTTGCACAAGCCTCCTGGGTTCAAGCCGCAGTATTGGGAAGAAGAAAATTAAAAGGCTTCATCTTTATGTCCTTGTAATCCCAGAAGAGGAGAAAGAGTGTGAGGCTGAAAAAACATTCAAGAGATAATAAATGGCCAAAAAGTTTTCAAATCTGATGAAAAACAAATCTACAAAGTCAGAGGCTGAACAAACCCCGAATGAACCCACAGTCACTTCTTCGTTTGGATGATACGCCGGATGGTCTAGCTAGCAAGGAACCCGAGTCACCCTTCTGGGCCCTGCTCTGTAGATTGGCTGGAAAACTGTACTTTTCCCTGAGCGCCATAGTTTCTGAAGGCGGAGCTAGGTAGGCAGTTGTAATCCTAGCGGTCTAGGAGGCCAAGACAGGGAGGGTAGTTGCAAGTTCAAACTCATTTTGGATAACTTAGTAAGTTAGTGAGACCTCAACTGAAAAAACAGAAAGGGCTGGAGATACAGCTCAGTGTAAATAACCGTGGATTCAATCTTCTGGGCTGACTCCCCAGTACAAGTAAATAATTAATTAAAATACAATATAACAACTATTCCCATAGCATTTGCATTGCATTAGGTATTATAAGTTATGTAGAGATGATTTAAATATACAGGAGGATATGCATAGGCATACACAAATGTTGCATGGCTTTGTTAAGGGGCTCAAGAACCCAAGGATTTTGGTATCCATGGCGGTCCTCAAATCAGGACGTCAATCCTTTGATGACCAAAGGACATCTGTACAGGTTTTGCCTTTCTCTGTCTCTGTGTAGTATTTTATAATAAAAATAGAAGCTCTTCTGTGGAGATGTAATTCATAATAAAAGATTAAATCTATTCTGTATTTGGGATGGGAGAGACTCATGTGACTGGTCTTTTTCTGTCTCTGATTTTACAGATGAGAACATTGACACCTGCCTTAGGGGTTATACACAAATCAATTAATAAATACACAAATGAACAAATAAGGGGTTTGTCTAGGGTCCCAGTCAGCTGATGGCAGGACTGTGTTGCTAAAGCCTGCTCTAGTCCCAAGTTCCTCTCCCTGTGTTCCCATTCCCTCCCTCCTCCCTTCCCCTGCTGAGATACCACTCTAGGCCTGTGAGCCAGCCTCATCTGTGTTCCCTTTCACCTCATCCTGATGGTGGAGAGAAGAAAGTCACAGGATGAGTACTCTTCTTGGGCAAAGGGTTGCACAGGGCTTCAGAGTTTCCTTGGAGCTCTGTGGGGACCTCAAGCTGACCCTGTCCTTGTCACCCTGTGACCACCTGACATGGAGGGCGGTATCTGAAGATGGCCAGAATTCCCCCGTGGAAGTTATTTCACTGCAGAGATAGTTCTCAAACTGTGTGAGGGTGGGCGCCTCAGGGCACTGCGGCAAATGCAGGGGTGCTTGGTTTTCAGAGCCAGGAAGAGTCTATGCCTGTGGGCTGCCTGGGCAGTAGTCCCTGGAGGTCCCGGGTTTCAGCATTAGATCATGCTGTATCCCCTTCATGACGGGATCTGTGGAACGTGGGTTGGTGGTGGTGGTTTGGAACTAGCTCTTCCTACATGGAGGCACTGTTCAGCACTTCTTTTGGTTCAGGGAATACCGCAGAAGTTTTGCTGAGAAAAGTTTGGAAGCCTCTGTCCTAGAGGAAATGCATGTAGGGACAGTACAATCTCAATCCTGCTTTTGTTTGTTTTGTTTGGGCTTTTTGGTCCCACCTTACTGTATAATCCAGGCCAGCCTGGAACTCCCTGCAGACACCCCCCATTTAACTGTTGAGTTCCAGTCCTGCGACTTAGTTGTTAAATGAATTTGTTGCTAAATGAGGAATTGTATATGGTATGTACATTATAATATTCAAAACAAAAAAACGGCCAAAGGAAACTCCAACTTGATGGCTTTACCTTTTATTTGCATAACATATAACAAAACTACAGTAGTGTACATTGCAATCAGCAAAAATCACGGTACTGTATAAACAGGGTATGCTGTACAAGAAAAGATATTGAGGCTCTATAAACAAGATGTACAGAACTGTACAAAAAATGACAGGTTGTGAGTTCAAAAAGGCGTTAACCAGGTAGGTGTTAAACAAGGAATATCTGTATGTAGGCCAGACTGATTTTGAACTTGTGCTAATCCTCCTGCCTCAGCCTCCTGAATGCTGGGGTTACAAGTGTGTGCAGGCTGCAACATGGCTTTTATCTCCTCACATTTCAAGTTGTTGACTCATGTCAGTTTCGTTTTCCACATGTCATAATCCTGTAGATTTACCTGTTCCCGTCATTTGTCCTGAGTGGTTGCTGAACATAGATAAATGGGAGGGGCTCGTCAAACACAGGTCTGGAGAATGAGTCAGGAGCAAGGAGAGAAAAGCATCAGCACTGGGAGGCTGCAGGAAGGCAGCTGGAGAGGAGGTCGGCCTGGGGCTGGGGAGCCGGAGGGCTGTGTGCACTTCGGTGGGATCTACGTGACTCAGAGCTGGAGGCCTGTGTGCACTCCAGAGGGCAAGTGTGGCTTAAGTGACTCGGCCTGGAGTCTTGTTTGTGGCGTCTGCCCCCAAGAGTGTGTGTCTGTGTCTGAGAACCAAGAGTTAAGGGTGAGCTCCAGGCTTGACTGCCTTCCTCCCAGCCTCTTACGCATCCTCCCACCCTGGGCCAGACCAAGCTCCGTGGATGCCCTTCTTTCCCCAGGGAGCTCCCACAGGTAGAGCCAGAGGGGTCTTCCTGGGTAGAAGGACGGTGACGCCAGCCCTCCATGGGGAAGCTGGGTGCCCCCCAGTTTTGCTGCTCAGCAGCCTGCAGCCCCTGCAGCTCCCAGTCCCTCTCCTTGACAGTGGGCAGTGCCTGCTGGTTTCCTCCGTGTGCAGGAATCTGCTGCTGATCCTGACCTCAAGGAGCAGAAGCAGTGAGTGGTCAAGTGAGAGACTGGAGAGGGAAGAGGAGTCGGCTCGTCCCGCAGACCCGAGGTGGGGGATCTGGATTGTGTCTTTCAGATTGTAAAACTGTCCAAACTCAGAGTGCATGCGCTGCCAGCTGAGCTACCCTAGAATCAGGGCGATTTATGGGTTCATTCATTTAATAAATTGATACTAGGTGCTCATAACATGTCAGTCTGTGACACAGCAAAGTCCTTGCCCTTGTGGGCTTGACCCTCCAGGCAGAGAGAGAGCCAGTGTGATAAAGTATGTGTGATACTGGCAGGTAGTGGTAAGTGCTGTGCAGGTGAGGGGAGGCAGGTAGCCAGGTGCTGTCTTAGATACTGCAGACAGTCTTCAGATGTGTGTGAAGGCAGGGAGTGAGCCCTGCAGATAACACCAGCAAGAGAGCATGCAGGCAGTGTCAACATGTGTGAAAGTCCTGAAGCAGAGAGGCCCAGGTGACCTTTGCAGTATGAGGCAAGGGGTATCTAAGGGCAAGATCACAAAGGGCTCCATCTGTGGAAGGACTTTAGATTTTTACTAAGTAATCTGAAGCTGTTGGAGGGTTTTGATCAGGAGGTGGTGTGGTCTGACTTTCTTTTTAAAGTCCACCTCTGGCTGTGCAGCCCATCTGTCAGGAGTCTCTTGCAGTGGCCAGGGCGGCGAGAATATGATTATGAGGGTGCACAATCTAGGGTGTCCTTGCTCCCCAACACCCTGTCATCTCGGAAAGCACATGCAGGGAGTGTGCTTGCTCTTCTGAGTTGTGCAGCCTGCACATGTGTGTGGAGAAACTGAGCTGGCTCCGTGGACGTCTCTCTCCTCTTCGGGGAAATAAGGGCCCAGGCCACCCGGAGATGGCAGGGAGGTGGGTGGAGAGACATGACATGACACTGGCTGCCTTTGGATTTGGACTGGGGGCTTTCAGGGCCTGCACATCGTCCTGAGCAGACTTGGCAGACTCTGAGGGGCAGTCACTTCCTGATGCCACGGGACAGGTCCTTCCACAGTCTGTCAAAGCAAGCAAGTGCCAAACGCCTCTCAGTCTGATTTTTGAGAACTTGACAGACGGTGCGTGGGCCTGACTGGGATGCTGACTGGGCTGGACGGATAGACATGACTAGCACCAAATAAATAGTAAACGTGTATCCAGTACTTACACATAAACAGTGTTCTCTGAGGGCGGCACAGTTAAATTTGCTCTTAAAGGTCAGATATAAGCGCAGCTCAGTGTAGAACACTTGCATAGGTATAGGGGGCCCTGAAACAAAACAACAGCAGTAACAACAGTAAAAAACTGAGTTCTGATGAGCTCCAGCCACTAGGAAGTACCTCTGATTAGTGAGAAAACAAAGGACCAGGCCTGAGGATCAGTTTCCCTCCGAGTTCGAGCAGCAGGACTGGAGCCCAGAGCCCTTGGATGCCCTTGTGGCTTGGGGCTAGCCCTGCGGTTTGCTGAAGGAAGGGAAGCCACCAGCAGTCAGATGAAAGCCATCGCCCACTGTCGGAGTTGCTGAGATGACCCCGCCATCCCTGATTGAACTGTGGTGAGAGCAGCCTGCTCGGTCACAGTGTGATTGCAAAATGTGTGTGGTTCAGATTCTGGGACTGAGCCCAGCCTTGCCGGAAGGAAGGGGTGGAAGTGCCCTGCCCAGTGTTCAGATCTTATAAAAGATCTGCCTTCCTGCCAGGTTTCTGTGGTGGATAGGCCCGTTGAACATCTTCTAAGGGCAGAGGTTGGTCAGTTGAGGGTCCCAGCATCACCTCTGGCCCAGCAGCTTGCCAGGATTTGCAAAACAAAGTTTTTTTTACCTAGGATCTTGGTTTGTTATTGCAAAAGGATGCATATTAAAGTGAACAAAGGAAAGCGCATGGAGGTTGGGCCAGGTATGGAGAGGCCAGGTATGCGTTTCAGGTTGGCCTCTCCCAGTGTAGTCATAGAGATAATCCTTAATTTTCCTGGCAGCACCATGTGACAACCTGTATGAAGTACAGTCGTCCCTGACTTCGTGCTCGCTCTGGGGCAGGGCTGTAGGACCATTCTGCGTTGCATTTTCTGTACAGTATTCGGTAACTTACACGAGGTATTCAAGACTTGGGTATCAAGTAGGCTCTGTGTTGGATGATTTTGCCTGACTGGAGGCTCGTGTACGTGTTTAGGGTGCATGTGAAGTAGGCGAGACCAAGCAGTGATACTTAGTCAGTTGCATGTATTAAGTGCTTTTTTCCCCCTGGAGGCACTAGGGATTGAACTCAGGGATTTTGTGCTCAACTAGATCTCCAGACCTTTTTATTTTTCACTTTGAAACAAGGACTTTCTAAGTCACTTAAGTGTCCTGGGCTGTGCTCAACTTTGTGTCCTCCTTCCTCAGTCTCCTGGAGTATACAGGTGTGTGCCACCGTGCCCGACTTTAAACACGTTTTTGACTGAACACTTTCAGTTTTTGATGGGATTATCAGGACATAACCTCAACAGCATCAGCGAGTGAAGAAGCTTCTGTGTTGCCAACCAGAGATGCTCCCCAAGAAGTCCGGGGTGTCCTGGGGTCAGCCTGGGACGCAGAGCACTTAGACCTGGAAGCTTACTTACTTGGTATCTGCTACACTTGGGCCTCAAACAAATGCAATGATTCAAAGCCTGGCGTGCAAAGCCAAGTGCTCACCTTTAGTCTCCTTCCTAGCATTAACTGTGTCCAAAGCCCAAGTTCTCAGGGATCCAGAGACATTCTTATTAGGCCAGAGGTTCTGGGGTTAGAGCTTATTTCCCAGAGCCCTTCAGGGGCCGACCTTGAAGGCCCCTGGACTCTTCAGGGCTTGGGACAACCTGAGGGTTGGAGAAGGCTTTGTGGGAAACATCTCCTGCCCAGGGCTCTGTGGCACTGCAGCCCCGGTGGTGTGATGCTGGGGCCACAGCATCCAGTGGGAACCCCAACTTATCTCAGGTACACTCTGTTCCTCCCTGCTGACAGCTGCCGTTTCTCTCTCTTGACAGTTCTGTGATCAACATGAGTGACTCCCCCATGGACACGGGTGCTACCAATGCGGGAGCAGTAGCCGAAGAAGTGTCTCTCTTCAGCATGACAGACATGATTCTGTTTTCTCTCATCATGGGTGTCCTAACATACTGGTTCCTCTTTAGAAAGAAAAAAGAAGAAATCCCCGAGTTCACTAAAATTTCAACAACGTAAGTGGCAGTGCCCAGCAGCCCCGTGTTCCTCCTCTTCCTTGGCATTCCTGAGCACCTCTTATACCCTTCCAAGCAACAGCCCACGCTTCGGCCCAGGGTGAGAGAAAGGGAGCATTGGGAGCATTTCAAACTGAGATTTGGGTTCGGCCTTCTTCGTGGGCTGCTCAAAACTGACTTTGATAATCCCTGATATTTCCACAGCACATCAGCAGAAAATACCATTTATTTTACTTTGAGATAAAAACTTGAGGTCTCAGTCAGCAAGTGGCAGAGCTTCGATTCACTCACGGCCCAGTGATTTGGTTTTGTAAGGAGACAGCTCACAGAGCTGCCTTTGCATGGAGTTAATACAGTGAGAAAGTCACTGCTGGTCAGATTTTGTGCAGCTCTTTTTAATACCGACAAGGAGAATCGTCACGTGTTACTTGTCTTGATTACTTAACACTTGCAGACTTTCCCTTTGGAGGAGGCAAGCTTAAACTTAGCACTTTGGGGACTGACAGTTACCAGCTTCCCTAACAGTGTTTTATTTTGATTTTGTTGGAATTTTTTTAACTTTCCATAAAGTTTCCTTTGAAGTGTAAATAAGAAGGGCTTATTAGAGTGGTGACTTACCAGTAATCCTAGCTCTGTGGGAGGCTGAGGCAGAAGGATGGCAAATTGGAGCCTAGTCTGGGCAACGTAATGATCGAACAAGACTCCGTCTCAGTGTAAAGGATCACTTCCTCTGGGAAGCTGTTCTGGACAGTGGAGCCTTAATACGTTCAGATGGCAGACTGCACCCACAAGGTCTGAGTAACTTTACCTGTCACGATTTAAAGGAGGAGAAATTTATTTTGGCTCACGGTTTGTAGAGGGTCCCGTCCATGATTAGCCGGCTCCAAGGTAGAAATGGCGTGGCGGAAGGGCCTGGCAGAGAAAAAAGCTGGTCAACCCATGGCAGTGAGGAGGCAGAAGGAGGAGCCAAGGAGGGGAGTACGCCTTCCCGGTCTCGCGCCGAGGTGACCCACCGCCAGCCAGGGCTGGCAGTGCTGGGTTTTGCTTTGCATTTCTCTAATGCTCACTGAAGTTGCTCCCCTTCCCAATGTGTATTGTCCTCTTAAACCTTTGGTGAAGGTCCTTTTCTAGAGCCTTGGGTTCTCAGCCTTGTTGTGAATTTGTCCGAGTTCTTTATATTTTAGGTGTGACAGTCCTTTCTGAGATACATGTACTACAAATATCTTTCCCTGCCACAGCCTTATTATTTTTTTGTGAGGGAAGGCTGTGCCGCAGGCCCAACTCATGCCCTCAGGCTTGCCAGGCAAAGCGCTTATGCCGCAAGCTATATCCCCGGCCCTCTTCCTTTTATTCTTAGTAGTCTTTTGGTGATCAGAAGTTCTTCACTTAA
This sequence comes from Dinomys branickii, assembly GCA_004027595.1. NCBI lineage: Eukaryota > Metazoa > Chordata > Mammalia > Rodentia > Dinomyidae > Dinomys > Dinomys branickii. Next base: position 1,393 of record PVLD010015931.1, on the reverse strand, counting down.
GCTTAATCTAATTTTTTAGCCTTTTGATTAGCCTTAACCTTTATGGCTTAAGCTTTTGTTTCCAGTTTAAGAAATCTTTACCAGGGTTGGGGCATAGCTCTGTGGTAGACCACTGGCCTAGCATGTTTCTTTGAGGCCCTGTGTGCAATCCCAGGGTTGCAAAAAGAAGAAAGGAGGAGGGAAGAAGAAGAAATCTTGAAGTCACGAAGATGATCTTTTGTGTTTTCTTCTAGAAGATTGTTTTAGCTTTTATACTTAAAATGGAATCCAGCTGAAACTGGTAAATGTGAACTGGTTGAAGATTCCTTTCATTCCCCACAGATGTCCAGTTGCGCAAATGGCCTTTCATGCCCACTGTTTCGGCCTCGTGTGACACAAATCAGGTGGCCCTGTGTGAGCGTAGATCTCCGGGCCCCTTCTGTTCTGCTGAGCTGTGATCTGTCCTTTCACCAATACCACGCTGTGGTGCTTTCTGCGACCCCATAGCCACAGAAGCCACAGTCACATCGTCATGGAAGTCTACAGCCACGTCCTCCTGCTTTGTTCTTTAGGGTTCTCTGCTGTTTTTCCCTTTGACATAAACTTTAGAGCCAGTTCACCAAACTCAAATTTTAAAAATGAAATTCCTGCTAGGATTTAGTTGGGATTAGATGGAATTTAGATCCTTCATAGTGAGCCTTCTAGGTCCTGACTAGTTAATCTCCCCAGCAGGTCCTTCGGAGCTATTTTCAGTAGCAGTTAGACTTGTTCAGGAGGAGCAGTCCTGAGCTCTCTGGCCCAGTGACATGTGCGCCTCGTGCGCCCCTCAATGGAGCCTCGGAGGTCTGGGGCCTGCCAGGCCTGCTCTGAGCGCCGCATGCTGCATGGGGAGGGCCCTCTTGGGGTGGGAATTTGTTTGCATTGGTGGGGTTCCTTTCCTGTCTGGGGCCCCACGTTAGCACAGGGCTGCCCCTTGGAGTGATGCTACCCACAGAATGGCTGTTCATTAACAAATGCTGGATCTGTATGTGGCTACCTTCTTGGTAAATTGTGCCTGGGTTTGGTTTACACAGGATTTGGGGGAGGGGAGCGGGATTTAAGACAGGATCTTGCTCTGTAATTCAGGCTCACCTTGAAGTCACTGTGTAGCCCAGGCTGATGTCAAATTTACAGCATTCCTCTTGCCTCAGCCTCTGGATTGCTGGGATTACACAGTATTTTTTTTTTTAGAAACATAAAAGTACAAAAACATATTGACAAACAGACACCCATTATCATAGAAAATAGTACAATCACAACTAATCTATAGACAAGGTGATATGGTCTCAACAGTAGTTGTTGCTTTATCCATTGATATCTTCGAATTGTAGATGTATGGACCCATATACAGACATGCAAATTTAGTCAGACAGTT
>PVLD010015930.1:0-46798 GCA_004027595.1 Dinomys branickii | reverse complement strand
CTCTCCCTCCTCCCCGCTTCCCCCTCTCTCTTCCCCATCTCTACTTCCTCTCCTTCCTTTTCCTTCCCTCTCCCTCTCCCTTTCCCTCTCCCTCTCTTCTGTCTCCCTCTCTCTTTGCTTAGGTCTCTAGCAGTAAGAATCTGAATTGCGTCAAGCATAAAGTTATCAAGAATTATATTACTCATTTTTAGCACTCAAGGAAACAACAATTTTGCCATAATTTGGGGCAGATTCAACAATTATCGAATGAGTTAGAGAGCAACCATTTATACTTTCCTAGAGAACTTTTTAAAAAACTAATGATCAAAAAAAAAATGTTAACTTCTCTTTACTGAATGCTTAGAAACTAGTTGACCATCATTTAAAAAAGACACTTTAGGTATGGAAAAATATGCAAACTTCATCAAAAGAGGGATATTATCAAATGAACTGCTTATATGCATCACAGTGATTTTTTAAAAATCAATATAGTGTTTGTCACACTTATCTACTCTTCTTTTTTTTTAATTTCTGAGATATTTTTAAGCAAGCAAAAGACATTGTGAAACTTTACCCCTAACTGCTTTGGTATAAATATCTGAAATATTAGGATGTTTTCTTACATAATGACGTCATAGGCATACATACTTAAACTGATAATTACTTAAAAAGTTACCTAACACCTGCTTCATACTCAGTTTTCCTGATGGTTAGAAACCTATTTACATTTGCTTTCTTTGAACTAAGATCTAAATAAGTTTCACATTTTTATTATCTCTTGATTCTGTTTTTGAGCTTTTTTTATTTTATGAAAAAAGTGATTCTTTTTTAAAGCATCCCTTCTTCCCTTGCCCCTCTACCTGTAAAACCACTGACCTGCAGAAGCTAGGGTGGTTGTCACACTGGATGGTTCACATTCTAGATGCATGTGATTGTTGTACAATATCTTTTAAATAACATTCTTCTCCTTCTGTTTTTCTTATAAACTAGAAATTAGCAAAAAGCTTGATTAGATTTAAGATTCAGTTTTTTATGACTGTAATGTACACTTTATCATTAGGAGTATATGATCTAAACATTCCATTAAAATATAATTTTATGTTATTTGATAAAAGTAGAAAAGGTAGGTAAATAAAAGAAAAATTTTGTTACCTATAAAAACACTATTAAAATTTTGGATTAAATTTTTTACCAGTCTTGGTGCACAAAAGTTCATTATAATCTTGATCATTTTAATGTAATTATTTTCATAAGGCTTATTATAACATTCTTTTATATGCTGTTATGTATCTTCCTGTATTATTATATAACAACTAGCCAGCGTTTCTTGTTTTGTTTTTAAAATTATGTACCAAATATATACATTTTAAGCATATAATTAAATTACTTTTGATAAATTTATGTACATTCTGCAACCAATATTTGAAATAAGATAAACATTTCTGTTACTGCAGAAGGTTTTCTCAAGACCATTTCCAATGGTATCCCCCACAGAAAACTTCAGTTCTGATTTCAGTCATCAGAAATTAATTCACCTCTTTTATAACTTCATATGAATGAAAGCAGATAGTATATTTTTCCTGTCTAGCTGAGATTTTATAGTGAGAAAAATTGTGAGTTGTGTTAATATCATGCTATTTGTAATAATGCACATAGTTTAAGAATATGGTGACTTAAAATACAAACCAAATTTTGCTCAGAAATTTTAGTAAAGTGTATGTTGGAATGCTGCTTTCTCTAATGAGATTCTAGAGTAAACTTTTCAGCTTGGCATTTGTGACCAGTTGGTACCCTTGTCACCCTCACTGTGTTTGGGTCTTGTCCACAGATATTCAGTAATATGATCTCCAGCATAGTTAGGGAAAGTGATACGTTATAAAGTGAGACCATAAATTTCTCAGTGTGTTAAGATAAGCCTGACAGTAAAGAGCAAGATGCATCAATAAAATTTGTTAACGTAGAGAGAGTTTAAGTGACCATAATTTAGAATAAATAACTGAAATTTTGTGTGTGTAAAATACTGTGGGTAGAATGTGATAATAAATTATGATTGTGTTATGAGAATATAAATGGGAAAAAAATTTTTATGAGCAATAGTAAGATCAATGAAAATGTAAGATCAATAAAAAGTACCTGTTGAAAAAGCAAAAGGAGAGATAAAGAGAAAAGATATTTTAAAATTAAACCCAGAGATGGAAAGTACAGTGTTGAGGAACTGCCTCCTCTGCTCCTCCAAGGGTTGACAGTAAGGTTTAGCATTGTACCATGAAAGACTTGAGTTGGCTGGAACAGAGCACCTGGCGGGAGGGCTGAGTGTTGCCACAGGACACTCCTGAGAGGATGTTAGGGTTCACATTTACGAATGGTCAGAAAGTCCTGCCTAGAGGGGTATGAATTGGGTCGTTCTTAAACCTGTCGCAAAGGAAAACGGAAAGACAATCTGAGATATTGTCTGTATTGCAATATATATTGTCTATTTTGTCTGTGTAAGAAAATATGCTATATTGTGTAATACTTTATTTAGTCATACCAATAGCAGGTTCCAGCTATATTCCTTGATGTCCCTAAGAAGGCGTGTGTACACACACACACACACACACACACACACACGCACGCGCGCGCACGCGCACACACACCAGTCCTGCCAAGGAAACAGAAGTGTGTGATTTAATTTACATCTGCTAGGTTAGAAGTTGCTATGACAAGAGCATAAAATATTTACTTTTTTTCTAATTCTAAAGTGGCCCCAGTTCTCTATTTAGCTCTAAAGATTCTGAAAAATAATACAAAAACAACAAACAAATTGGTTACTAGAAAGACCTTTTGTACAAAGCACCAATTTTATCCCTTGTATGTTTTTCTTTGTTCTTCTTTTCCACTTAAACCATTCACAAACTCCTAACCAATTCAGATAAGAATACGTGATACGTCTACCAGAGCAGAAACCTGCCCAGCAGTGTGTATCACTGTCATCCTGCTGCAGACGCAGAGATGCTGTAGTTCTTTGCGCGGCAGGCATGTTTAGGGTCTAATGCGCCGTTAAAGTTGACTTTGATTCGGTCAACTATTATCCATGACCACTTACCCAGAATAGGTAACAGGATCCTGTTACTAAGCCAACTCCTCTTAGAAAAGTATCTTCTCTAAAGTGCTGAGTAAAGACTCTATGAATGCTAAATGAAAAATTCTCACTGATTTCATTTTTGTCTTTTGTCATTCATTTAAAAATAACTTCATTAGCAACATTATTTGCAAGTTTTTGAAACTGAATTTTCAACCCTAAAGTGAATCATAAATGACAGTGTAGGAATTAACTTCAGTCCCAGTATCTAAGCAAAATCATGTTGGTGAACACCGGATACATACCTGAAGTCCAAGACAGAATTGAGATAGCGAAAGAAAAGGACAGAGAGAAATAAATCAGACACACGTGTGTAAACACCGTATTGTCTCCTTAGTGTAAGAACCTGAAAGAGGAACCAAAATCTGAAAGGTACAGTAGATACTGTGAAAGGGAAAGAAATTGCTCAATAGGAAAGAACAACTGGGATGAGGGAAAGGAGAAAAGAAAGAAAGAAGGAAAGGAAAAAAATACGTGTATATATACAAGATAGCTAAGATAATTGTACTTCTAATTTCTACTGGTTTGTTGAAAGGAACAGGTGATGTTTAATTATGTGATAAATACTCCATACCTGTATCTGGTAATCTGAGGATCTGCTTTGAAGATAACAATAAATAATACAACAACCAATGCTGATTTCTTATCATTTTGTTTTGAAATTCTGTATCATTTTTAGTTTTTATGTTGCTTTGTTTTTGTCATTGTTTTTGTTCTTGTCTTACAAAAAAGCAGTAAAGAAAAGGACAGAGAAAGGTGAGAGTGAGGGTTTGATAAAAAAGGGAGAGGAATAAGCAGAAAGAATAGTACACTTCCGCTATCAATGGTAAAAACAAATAGATATGAATTGAGCTCATTTATATTGTTATACTATTGTATGTTATACTGTTATATATAATAAAATAATACTATAGTTGTAATTATTTTAATTATAAAATATAATATATTACATTAATAAATATTATATAATGTTAGATATATTTATTTTTTATTGTAAAAAATAGCAAAATACAAATAAAACAAAGCAAGAACATTAAAAATGATACAAGGTTTCAAACCAAATGATAGGAGTTAACAGAGGTTGTTATATATTATCTTCAGCGAAGTTGTTCAGATTACCAGATATAAGAATGGAAGATTCATCAAACCATTAAAGAGAATAAGAAAATAAGAATTTTGAAAAACATTTGAGATGATACAGAGTTTCACTAGAAAAGATGGTACTAATTCACCAATGGTTGTTATATTGCATATTGTTCTCTTCATATCAGTTGATCATATTACGAGATATAAGCATGCAAAATTGGTCAAAATATTTAAAAAATTTAAGCATTAACTGTTGCTTTCAACAAACCAGCACACATCAGCAGTACAATTATCCCAGGTACCTCTCTCTCTCTCTCTCTCTCTCTTTATATATATATATATATATTATATATATATATATATATATACACATATATGTGTATATATAAGCTTTAGTTCTTTCTTTTTCTTCTTTCTCTCATCCAAGTTGTTCATTCCTTAGAGCAGCTTTTTTGCCTTTCATATCATCTATTGTATGTTTTGGGTTTCACTTACTCTTCAGGTTCTTTTTTTTTTTTTTTGGCGGTACTGGGGATTGAACTCAGGACCCTGCACCTGCTAGGGAGGCGCTTATTCCGCTGAGCTATATCCCCAGCCCCCTCAGGTTCTTACACTAAGGAGATGATGTAATGTTTACACACGTGAGTCCAATTTATTTCACTTACGAGTATGATCTCTAATTGCATCCACTTACCTGTAAAAGCTTCCAGTTTATCTCTTTTTATAGCTGAATAATACTCTGTTGTATAAAAATACCACATTTTTTGACCCATTCCTCAGTGGGTGGGCATTTGAGTTGTTTCTAAGTTTTAGCTATGACAAATTGTGCTGCTATAAACATGGGTGCGCATGCATAGCTGTGGTGTGATGTTTTTAATTCTTCTGGGAAAATACCCAGAATAGCTGGGTTAATTGAGACTTCTAATCCTAGTTTTCTGAGGAATCTCCGAACTGATTTCCACAGTGGTTTCACCACTGTACACTCCTACCAGCAGTGGAGAAGGGCTCATTTTTCTCCACAACCCTTCTAGCATTTGTCATTGGTTGATTTCTTAAAGATAGCCATTCTTTCTGGGATGAGATGGAATCTCAGTGTTGTTTTAATTTGCATGTCTCAAATGACTAATAATGTTGAGCATTTTTTCATATATTTATTCATCATTAGTATTTCTTCATCTTAGAAGTCTGTATTCATCTCAAATGCCCATTTTGGTATTGGGTCTTTCAATTTGGGGAGCCTGATTTTTTTTTTAATTCTTTATGTGTTCTAGATAGAAGTCCTTTGTCTGAGGGGCAGTTGGATAAAATTTGTTCCCAATTAGTGGATTTTTGTTTTACTCCATTGGTGATGTCTTTTGATGTGCAAAAACTTTTTCAGTAAGATAAGATCCCAGTTGTTGATTCTTTGAAGCATTTTCCATGCAGTTTGGTTTTTGTTCAGGAACTCTCTGCCTACCCAATGTCTTCAAGATTTTTACCTACTTTCTCTTCCAGTAGATTTAGTGTTTCTGTTTTGGTATTTAGACCTTGGATCCATTTTTACTTTAGTGCATCATGGTAGAGATGGGTCTACTTTTAGTCTTCAGCATGTGGAAAGCCAGTTTTCTAACACCATTTATTAAAGAGGCTATCTTCTAGTGAACATGTTTGTAGTTATGTCTACATCTTCTTATCTCTTCCATTGATCTCCAAGTCTGTTGTGGTTTTTTTGCTTTTTTTTAACTACTGCCATGCTGATTTTATCACAGTAGCTTTGTAGTATCGTTTCAAATCAGGGATTATGATGCCTCCTGCCTTGTTTTTGTTGCCCAGGATTACTTTTGCTATCTATTCTAGACCTCTTCTGTTTCCAAATGAATTTTAGGAATGTTTTCTCTAGATCTGTGAGGTATACTAATGGTATTTTAGCTGGAATTGCATTGAATCTGTACAACAATTTTTTGGGAGTATGGCCATTTTCACAATGTTGGTTCTTCCTATCTATGAGCAAGGAATATCTTTCCATTTTCTAAAATTCTCTTCTATCTCTTTTTTCACAGTACTATAATTTTCACTGCATAGATACTGTTTTGTTCAGTTGATTCCTAAGTATTTCATTTTTTTAGATGCTATTATTAAAGGTTTGGTTTGATAATTTCTCTGTTTGTTGTTTGTGTACAGAAGTGCTATTGATTGTTCAGTATTGACTTTGTATCCAGCTACACTACTGAATTTGGTTATTAAACCTATAAGCCTGTTGGAGTTTTGGGTGTCTTCTATGTAGAGTCATGTCATCTGCAAATAATGATAATTTCACTTCTTCCTTTCCTATCCTTACTCTTATTTCTCTCTCTTGTCTAATTGCTCTGGCTAATATTTACCTATTTTGAATAGGAGTAGTGACAGTAGACATCCTTGTTTCTGTTTTTAAAGTGTAAGCTTTTAATTTTTCACCATTTAGTATGATATTAGCCATTGGTTTGTCATAAATGGCTTTTATCAGACTGAGGTAAAGACCATCTATTTCTATTTTCCATAGGGTTTTTATCATGAAAAGCTTTTCTGCATCAATTGAGATGATCATGTGATTTTTGTGTTTGGCTCTATTGATATGATGTATTACATTAATTGATTTACATATATTAAACCATCCCTGTATTCCTGGAATAAATCCCACTTGGGCATCGTGTATAATCTTCATGGTGATTTGTTGCATTCTGTTTGCTACTATTTTATTGAGAATTTTTACATCTGTATTCATTAGGGAGATTGGCCTGTAGTTCTCTTTTTTGCTTGGGTCCTTCTCTGGTTTTGAGGTCAGGGTAATACTTGCCTCCAAGAATGAGTTGGGGAGAATTCCTTCCCTTTCAATTTTGTTAAAGACTTTGGGAAGAATTTGTGTTAAATCTTCTCTAAATTTCTTGTAGAGTTCAGCTGAAAATCCATCAGGACCTGGGCGTTTCTTCATTGGCAAGTTTTTTAGTAATTTTCAATTTCACTTGGCGATATAGTTATGCAGAATTTTTATATCTTCATTCAGCTTTGGTAATTCATATGGACCTAGAAATCTGTCCATTTCTTATGTGTTTTCCACCTTATGAGAGTAAAGATTTTTGAGGTAGGTATTGATGATCTTCTGAATTTTTACAGGATCTGTAGTGATTTCACCCCTTTCATTCCTTATTGCATGTATTTCAGTTTTTTCTTTCCTTTTTTGATAAGATTGGCTAGGGGTTTATCTGTTTTATCTGTTCATTCAAAGAACTGACTCTGATTCATTAATTCTTTGTATTTTTTTTTTTAGCTTCCATTGCATTAATTTGTGCCCTGAGCTTTATAATTTCCTGCCTTCTTTGGGCTTTGGGTTTGACTTGCTCTTCTTTTTCTAGGAGCTTGAGGTGCTGCATAAGATTGTTTATTTGTGCTCGTTCTGTTTTCCTGAGGTGGGAATTCACCACTATAAATTTTCCTCTAAGGACTGCTTTCACTGGATCCCACAGTTTCATCTATATTTTTATTTGGTTGTACATACTGTTTAATTTCTTCTTTGAATTCATCTATGACCCATTGATTGTTCAGGAGGGTACTGTTTAATTTCTATGTGTTTGTGGAGTTTCTGCAATTTCTTTTGTCTTATCTGCAGTTTCCAATTTCATTACACTATGGTCTGGTATGCATGAGATAACTTCAGTTCCTTACCATTTATTTACGCATGTTCTATGTGCTAGTATATGATCTATTTTAGAGAATATCCTATGTGCAGCTGAGAAGAATGTGTATTCTGATGATGAGTGGAACACTGTAAAGGCTTACTAAGTCTATTTGTTCACAGGTTTGGTTTAGTTCTGTTGTTCTGTTATTTATTTGCTGATGTTTTTTGTAATTGATCTATCTCTTTGTGACAGTGGGGTGTTGAAGTTCCCTGTTATGACTGTGTTGCTGTTCTTTTCATTTTTCATGTCTCTTATAATTTGTCTCATATAGTTGGGTGCTCTTGTATTTGATGCATAGATGTTTATGATTAATATCTCTTCCTCTTGAAGTTTTCCCCTCACATGTAGTGACCTTCTTTATCTCTTTTAATTGCTCTTGGTATGAATGTCCCATCTTTTGTAAACAGAATAGCTACACCTGCTTTTTTCTGGGTTCTTGTAGCATGCAGTATTATTTTCCATCCTATGATTTTCAGTCTCTGAATTTCCTTTTGAGTTACATGTGTTTCTTGTATACAGCATATTGTTGGATTTAGTTTCTTAATCCACTCTGCCAATATGCTTCTTTTGATTGGTGAATTGAGATCGTTTACATTGATGGTTATAACTGATATGTTTTGTCTTATCCTGTCATGTTATTTTCTTGCTGTTTGCTGCCCCTTTTTAATCTCTGTTGAATCGTGTTCTCTGCTTGGTGGTTCCTTTCTGTGGTTGTTCTTGAAGATGTGATCTGTTTTATCTCTTTTTGGATATCTTTTAGTATTCTTTGTAGGGTTGGTTTGGTGTGCATTAATTGCTTCAGTTCTTTATCATGGAAATATTTTATTGCTCCATTAAATTTGAGGGATAGTTTTGCAGGGTACATCAATCTGAGTTGGAAGTTGTTTTCTTTCAGGACCTGAAGTACTTCACTCCAAGCTCTTCTTGACTTGCTGGTTTGTGTTAAGAAATCTACCATGATTCTGATAGGCTTTCCTTTATAGGTAATCTGTTTCTTTTCTCTAACAGCTTTTAATATTCTGATCTTAATTTTTGAGTTTCTGGGTTCTTGATCACTACGTGTCCAGGTGTAGATTGATTTTGGTTATGGCTAATTAGAGTTCTGTATGCCTCACATAGTGTATGTCTGATTCTTTTTCCATACTTGGGAAATTTTTTTATTACTTCTGCAGTAGTCTTTTTATGTCATTTGTGTTGACACCTGCTGTTTCATTGAAACCTATTAAACTTAATTGTTTTTGTTTGCTTCATCTTGCAGCTGTTGAATTGTTATTTCCTAATTTCTTGTTGTTTTTAAGAGATCCTTTCACAGTCATTACTGGCAATGTTTTCTTCAAGGTCTGAAAGTCTATCTTTAGCTTTATTCAAGCAATTTTGCCAGGTTTCAACAGAAGTTTTAATTTCCTGAGTATCTGTTTGAATCTGTATCTTGCATTGTAGTATAGTTTCCACCAATTTTCTATGCTCCTCTATTTTCTTTTCTATGTCTTCTTTAGATGTGCTAAGCAATTCTTTCATTATTGTTGTCATTTATTTTTTTACCTGAGAGATGTTTCTGATCTATTGTCTTCTATGGCCTGATGGAGTTGTTTCTTTACTTTAGTTGCTATCATTTCAGAAATTTCACGTGTATGACTTCCATGTTCTTCTGTGTCGATGTCTTCTGGACTTGTTCTGGGTGGGGCAGAGGTCTGAGGTTGCACTTTGCTCCTTCATTTTCTCATTTTTAGAGATCTGGAGGTTCCTGGAGCTCAGCCTCACTCCCAGGATGTTGTGCGAGTAGTGCAGCAAGGACCTGAAGGTCCCCAGTGCTCAGTGACTCCCTCGATGGTGTGTGGGGTTGGAATGTGATCCCTCAGGCTTCTGCAGCAGTCTGGGGCTCTTCTGGGTCCCCTGTTAGGGGTTCCCAAAGCTGTCCAGGTTTCACCCCTGCTTCCACAAGGGTGCAGGAGTACGTGAGTCATGGTCACCAAGGCTCCAGAGTCTGCCCAAGACCCAACCCAGTTCCTGCTCCGGAGGGGTGAGCAAGCAGTCATGGAGGCCTCTGAAGCTGCCTGGGGTTCCACCTAGGTCACACACTGGTGCAGGGGGAGCAGGGACAGCTGACCAGTGTTCCTGAACCTGTTCAGGGTTTAGTCCAGCTTCCTCAAGGGTCTGGGGGGGTCATGTTCCAAAGGCTTCAAATGCTGCGTGGGACCCAACCCGGCTCCCATGCCAGTGGGGAGAGCAGGGAGGATGCTGTCACTGAGGCCGCTGAAGCTGTCTGAGGTTTAGCTTGGCTACCCTGTGGGTGTGCGGGGGGGTGGGGGCGGTTCAGGGAGTGGCCCCCAAGGCTCCTGAAATTGTCTGGGCCTCCGCCTGGCTCCCAGGCTGATGGGGCAGGGGCAGGAGCAGGCGTGGCTCTCTGGCATTCCAGAAGCTTTCCCAGGTTCGCTTGTCTCTAGTGGAAGGAAAGAGGGCCAGGGGTGGCCCCCCAGCTCCCTGAAACTATCTGCGGCTCTGCCTGCTCCCATGCTGGCCTATACAATGTTATATTATTTGATACTGTTATATATTGTGTTACGTTATTATATATATTTATACTATTATATATTATTTTTCTGTATATTATATTATTATTTATATCATACAACCCCAAAAATATTTATTGTTTTTCCTCTAAGAACCTGATTCCTAGGCGTGGCCCCAGTAACACTCAGTGGGTTGCAGCTCCAGTCGGCTCTCCCTTGCTGGAGCAGAACGCCGGCACCTGACACTTAGGGGAAGACAGGGTTATGTTGGCTCACTGCTTTGGAGGGTTCAGTCCCTGCTTAGCTGGCTTCAACGCAGGATCATCACGGCAAAAGGGTGTGATAGAGCAAAGCTGCTGACTAACCTTTTGGCAGCTGGGAAGCAGAACACAGGGGAGGAGTGCTGGAGCAGTGACTGACAAGCAGATAAACTCCCAGATTCACACCTCTCTGACCCAGCCACACACACCCACAACGTGCTTTACTAGTCTCTTTGGTGGCTCTCAAGCCAGTCTAGTTGATGGCCAAGGTTCACATTCACACTCACGGTCACCTTTACATTACCGGGACAGAGTACCAGACTTGTGCATCTTAAGGGGAAAGGTGCATATTTTGGCTCAAGGCCTCAGAAGTTTGAGTGTACGGCCAGCTGGCTTCGGTGCAGAAACAGCGCAGAGGAAGAAAGCCGCTCAGCCTGCAGCAGCTGCGAAACAGAGCAAGGGAAGAGCAGAGCGAGGAAAGGGCCTGGGCCAAGACAGATCTCTGGGCTTATACCCCAGTGACTCACATCCTCCCCCCAGGCACCGCCTCCTCACGGCAGACTGCACCTCTCAGCAGTCAGCATGGTGCTGCCCCAGGATCTGATCACTTACCAAAAGTCTTCCCTCTGAACACATGAGCTCCTGAAGGGACGTTTTCGGCCCAAGCAGTTAGTATGAAGTTAAATATCTATAGGTAGGCACATTCATTCTTGCAGTGTCTTCTAGTAATGAAATTCCACTAGTAATGCTTAGGTATTTATGCTGCTTATAACATAATCCTCTTGTATCTATGCTCACAGGATTGTGGCCAGTTTAATAATTAGCTACTATAAATGTTTCTCATGTAATTAATCAAACCTTGTCATCAATAATTAACCTACCTTCTGCAGGAAAATACACTCATTGACCTGCTTCCTCTTTCCTAGCCCCCATATTTATGATTTACTCATTTCCATGACAGGAAGGCTTATTATATTGTGATCAGGAGTTTAAGAAGAATGTGATATTCTAGTCCAAGTGGAAAAAAGCATGACTATTTCTTTGCTTTATCACTTACCACATTTAGTAATGTCATATGCCTCTTTACTGGTTTGAACTTGTTAGTATTGCAACTTAATATTGCCAAAGAAAGGTTGATGTTTCCAAGAGGAAAATAATTAATTTTTGTGTTTTTCTAAAGACCAAAATATGCGTTGTTAGATGAATGTACCAGCGCCATCAGCATTGATGTTGAAGGAAAGATATTTCAGGCTGCGAAAGGGGCTGGGATATCCTTACTGTCTATAACACACAGGCCTTCGCTGTGGTAAGTGTTTCCATTGCGGGCTGATCTGTGATAGATGGTTTTTCTTTATGTTGTTTTAAAGAACTTTGCAAAACTTTTCGCTGTGGAACATGAAGCATTTTGCTCATTTTCTTACCTGTATTGTAAGTTGTACCTTAGTCGTACGGGACTTAGATGCTCCCAATCTGTTCTCATACCTTAGCCATGCGGGACTTAGATGCTCCCAATCTGTTACCATAACTGTAATGTATTATTTGGTCATCGTCATCATTTTCCAGTAATTTTGAAAAGCTGTAGAAAAATCCAGTAATTTATTTGAACTTAAAATCTTTATCATAACCCTAGCACATCCTAGGAAACGAAAGTGTATATTTATGTATTTTCATATCACTCTTTTAGTCCATTCTTTAAAATTGGGGGCGGGGGAGTTGATATATGACATTTCCCCAAGTGATAAAGTTATAGAACACATGGGGAGAAAAACTTATTTTTATTTTAAGTAAAAATGAGCTGAACCAGACATGGTAGCCTACAATCCCAGCACTCGGGAGGCTGGGGCAGGAGGAGCACTGTGAGTTCAAGCCCAGCCTGCACTACATAGTAAGACCCTGCCTCAAAAACACCAAAACAGAAAAAATGAACTGAACTTTTTCATATGTAATATTACATGAAATTTAATGGCATTTCCCTCTTTTAAAAAGATGCCACTGTTTTTATAGCTTTCCTCCTTTTCACTGATGTATTACTGTAGTAACAATAACTGATGAAGACTTAGCACCTGTTTTGTTGCAGGTTCATTTTGTATAAGCCCCACAACAACACTGTGGAGCATAAGTAGCCTAATTCTACCATTTTACAGTGATCTGAGAATTAAAAATGAGAAAATTAGCCTCCATGACAACATGCTCTGTACCATGGTACAGTGGTACCCACTGTAAAAGAACTCAGAGCTTTATACATAAGCCATCAAAACACTTGTTCATTCCTGCAGATATATTTCTGCTTTATCCAATGAACTATTTTCCTTTTGGCGTATTAGCAACTATGTGACTCACGCTTGTATGTGCTGTGGCCTCCTATATCCCAAGGGACTGCTCAGGCCACTCCTCTTCCCATCCTCCTTCTCCTCTTCCTCTCCCCTCTCCCCCATTTCCTTCCTGTATTCCTTTCCTCCCCCCCCCCCAAGATTCTGTGACAGGTGGCTGATAGTTTCCGTGCCAAAGCTGTCATTCATTCATGGCTACCAAACTAGGCCAGTGGTAATGCTTTCATTCATCCTGAGACCCGTTATACCTTTTTACTCACAGAGAATGTTTACATTAAAATTATGAGGAAACAGTATTTGTTTTGTAATGTTTTTCAACTCTTGATTTCATTTCTATTGCGAGTATAATGTTTAATTCTCACTCCATGTAAACATTCAGATTTTTTGGAATGTTTTCCTCCTCAGAGAGTCAGTCTGAAAGTAGAACACTTGCTAAAGTGACCCTAACACTGAGGCTTCTCTCAGCATTGTTAAGAATCAGTGACTTCTGGGATAATAGGGTTTGCTGATCTCTCCAGAGGCAGTCTGGACCTAGTCCAGCGTGCATTAGGATTCATGCCAATGGATATGATTCTTCTGACTTTGCCTTGAGAAAACCAACAGAACCTGGGTCTTTAAGCCAATTATGACATTTCCTATAAATCCTTTGAATTAGGGATGACATAGACCCAGAACAGAAGTATTCAGCCCTTTTGGCATGGACCTATGATTTCCTGACCAGCTCCCAAAGCCTACATGCTGGCATTAAACAGAGTTATCTCTTAGAGCCTGTGTTTTTCTGACCTTTGTCAATGGCTTTATTATGCTGTCCTGTCATTCTTTTCTCCACTTAATTAGCCTGAAGAGACACTGGAAATATTTCAGTCATTATTTTCTCAACTAGAGGAACAAATAGTTCTCTAAGCACATAGCAAAATTTCAATGTTACATCTTTTAACCAGGAAAACATTTTAATTGCAGCTGCCCACAGTACATTTCTCCATAAAACTAAACACCATATTAGTTCTTTGTGAATTAGTTTAATCATTTTACAGAAATTTGTTATTTATCTTTTCTCTCCAGAAAAGTAAAATTCTTACTTTCCTATTTTCCTTGAAAATCTTTGAGAAGTAAGAAAATATTTAGTGTCTTTTCCACCATAACAACAAACGGGCAATTGTTAATTATAAAGGTTAAAATTGATACCAGTGTCTAAAGAAGTTTTTAAAAGAGCTTATTATAGGGCTGGGGATATAGCTCAGTGGAATAAGCGCTTGCCTAGCAAGCGCAGCGTCCTGAGTTCGATCCCCAGTACCGCAAATAAATAAATAAATAAAATAAAAAAGCTTTTTATATTATTTTATTAATTATTTTATTCCTGTGTTTTATCCTATTTGTAAAAGAAATCTACAGACCATCTCTAATGAGCCACAGTTAAAATATTGTTTCTTTTAAATTCTTATTATTATCCTAGACCTTGAAATAGTATTTGAGCCTTTGGCTCTCAGGGTATGGGACCCCTACACAGTGTGTTCCTCCCAGGTAGAAGTCAAGTCTCTGTGGGACCAGAGAGTGATGAGTAAAACCTTCATTACAGATTAAAGGCCGAGCTCTCCCAAGGTATGAGTGGCCACAACCTAAAATTGCCTCCGGCTGGGGATCTGAGGCCAGGAAAGCCTGAGAAAACCTGAGAAGGAAATAAATAAGATGGACTCTTGGCCGTTACTTCTCTTCACTGTTCCATACCATACCTCTTTTGATTTTCTATTTTGCCTTATGTTTGCTACTATAATAGCAGGAGCTGGGCCATTTTCAGTTCAGTTTGGGGCTGGTGCCAGCTGTTAGGAGGTCAGAGCTTTGGAACTCTGCAGAAGCGAAAGGTGTAGGAAAAGATTAATAATCTGTGTCAGGCATTATCAAATGTAAACTTTCAGCTTGACGGTTACCTTACTTCATCCGCTAAACTAGCTAAATGTCCCTTTTTGAAAACATCGGATTTAGGGAGGCTGAGGCTGATTTAGGGAGGCTGAGCTGGGTGGTGCAGCACTTGTTGAGCATGCGCAAGACTTGGAGTGTGCTCACTGGAGATAGGGGAGATGCGTTAGTCGCTGTCCCATCCCGGGACACAGGAGCCGACACCCATCACTCGGGGAGAGCTCACGGTGTCAGAAGTTTCAGTCCGCGGTTGGCGTGTTAAATGCAGAAGTGGGACGCCAGAGGGCCTGCCGTGGGGGCAGTGGCGCACCTCATGCAGCAGCACACAGAGAACGCTGGCACGGGGCTGCCCCCTTCCGGGTCACAGGCCCCGTGACCGCCTGTGTCTCCTCCCAGCACACCCATCCACAGACTCCTCAGTGGGTCAGCCCATGGATGAGAGCAGCTCCCAGTGACCCAGACACAGGAGGCTTATGGGGATCACGTTCCAGATCCAGATGGTAGTAGGGAAGGTGTGGAATCCAGACGTCCCTCAGCTGATGAGTAAACAGAAGGTACAACGTCATACAAGGAAATGGAAAAGCCAGTGAAGTGCTGACACGTGCTACCAGTGAATGAACCTTGAAATCATTTTGATAAGTGAAAGAAACCAGGAACAAAGAGCCACATACTGCAGATTCTGTGTACAGGAAAAACTTGAGTAGCGAAATTCATAGACAGGAGGTTAGTGGCTGAGAGGCCCTGGGCAGAAGAAGACAGGGCAAGAACTCCCAGTGGGTGTGGGTTTCTATGGTGGACAAAGAAAATGTTCTGAAGTTAGGTAGTGGTGATGGTTTCATGAGCCTGTATGTTATTACTGAATTTTACTCTTTGAGGGGTTTTTGTCATGAGAACTATATCTCAGTTTTTTAAAACAAAGAGATGGAAACTTTCCTGAAAAATGTTTACTAGTCTTAGTAAATAATAACAGCTTGACAGGAAGCAGGAAGTAAGACAGAAAGAAAGACAGGAAAGAAGACAGGAAAACTGAAGAATGCTGGGCCGGTATAACAAAGCCACGTGTCACTATCCCGGTGGCTCAGCTGTTGGACCAGCTCTCACTTTACTCTCTCTGCATGCCCCAAACATTACTGACCTCTCCTTCAGAGAAATGGGTTGTCTGTGACATCATCAAAAATAATCTGGCAGGGCTGGGGATATAGCTCACTGGCACAGCGCCTGCCTGGCAGAGGCAAGGCCCTGAGTTTGATTCCCAGCACCAAAAAAGAAAATAGTAAAAATCACCCTCGTTCTCCTCTCACCGCACTGAGAAATTCCTGCCTCTGTAACTGAGCTATGAAAAATCAAAATACATGAAGATACGGAAGAATATTTAAAAGATTTCTATCAATGAGTTCATTTTTAAAAATGTCTTTAAACTTAAGTTATTGAGAAATTTTTACTTACGTAAAAAAATCTCATTTCCAAAGAAAGGTAAAAAAATGAATTCATATTTTATTTCTTTTTTACTTTCTTTCCTTGCATTCCTTTGCTTACTTCCATTCTAAGAATATTATTTAAGAAGGAGCTATGCTGGGTTATAAAAACAAATTAATACATGCAGCAAATAGCATGGTCTTCTTTGTGGTTCTTATACATTCAGAATATGAAATAAATTTCATATAATCAATGATACTGTCCTGGAAATTAGGTTAATGACTTTGGAATTTTAGAACATTACAGTATTTAACTTCTTGTGATAGCCTTGAAAATCAAATGTAAACTTGGCACTTGACTTAAAATTTGCCTTTGACTATCAATTAGAATTATAAACCTATAACAAAACTGGTTTTCACTGTTATGGCTAATACTATTTTATTTTAATCATGCAGGAAATACCACACTCATTTATTACAATTTGATGGTGAAGGAGGTTGGCGCTTTGAACAGTTGGATACTGCTATTCGGTTAACATTGAGTGAAGAAAAACAAAAGCTAGAATCTCAGCTAGCCGGAGTTCCCAAAATGCAGCAGAGACTCAATGAACTGTGTAAAATTTTAGGGGAAGACTCCGTGCTGAAAACAATCAGAAATGAAGATGAGCCATCCGAATTCGTTTGACGTTTTACAGGTTAATTTTTAGGTAAAGACTCACAGATACCCTGTTAAAATGCATGTAGTGTGTCACGCTAAGCACAGAAAAAACGAAGCCAGCAAGAAATATTTTATATAACTAGCATTAGAGAAGCAGATGGCTTAACTTTTCTGAAGAAAATAAACAAATGCATGATGTGAGATTAGTCATGATGGCTTACGCTAATTCTTAGTGAGAGCCTAATTTACCTGTAAAACAGGATTTTCTAGGTGAATTCATGGTGAATATCAGATTACTATGTATAATGTGATGTGTCTGACATTTTCACTTGAGAGATAATCATGGAAATGCAAACTTAAGGGCAGCATTGGGCTGATGTCAGGTGCATAACATTAGAACTCTGAGTACCATTTAAGTCTCTTCATGATGGATATTAGGTTTAATAGTTGTCATGTTTGTTATTGCTAGTGGCCAACTAAATCTTACACAAATACCTGACAGTTTAAGAAATAATTTCAATATAAAAAAACATTTTAAGGGCAGTGGTTGAGAGAAAAAAGCACGGCTAAACAAGTACAAAGTGGCATTTTTAAAATTTTTAAACTTTGAACATCTTAATGCAGGGACATAAAAAATAATTTTAATGCAACTCTTGCATATTTCTTAATAAAACCTTCCATTTTTAACAGAGAATTGCTAAGATAGAAATAGTGTATCCAAACAATGTTTGTCTCAGCCGTTATTTTGCTGAGCAGCATCACCTATTACAATTTCTGTCCAGAAATCCTGTTTTATTGTGTGTGCGCCCAAAGGAGGAGCCCATATTCTTAAAAGCTGGGCCCGGTGGCACATGCCTGCCCTCCCAGCATCCAGAGGCTGAAGGAGGAAGATCGCTGAGAGTTCGAGGTCAGCCTGGGCTGCCTCGTGAGTTCCCAGCCAGCCTGAACTATACAGCGAGACCCTCAAAAAAGGGAAAAGAACTACCATAAATAGATTCTTAGAATCACAGTAATATCAGCATACATTGGAATAGTATGTTATAATTTATAATACCCATTTACGTCATTTCATTTTAATGTTTGTAGCAATCTTTTGAGACATACTATTTTTCTATTTTGGCTTTGAGAAAAATTTGCACTCAGATTTACCCTGATTATGTAGTTATTTAGGGACAGATCTAGGGATAAAATGAGTTTCTGCTGACTCTGACTCAGTGCTGCTACCACCATTAAACAGTATCTAACTGGGTTATGGTAATAAATTCAGGGGGGCGGTAGATGGCAGGAAGGGGACTCTAGGCTAGGGCGTAAGATGAGGGCCAAAACTGTAGAAGTTAGATGAGACGTTGAAAAGGACATGTATTTGGTAATGTTCTTACAGCATTTGCTTATTGTTTATGTAATATGAAAATGGAGTAGCATGTGGAACGATCATTGGTCTCTGGTTTAAAATGAGCCAAGGGGGCTGGCAGATCTTTCAGCAACTCACCGTCCTACTCAATACTAATGTACCTCGGGTAGCAGTAACTGGAAGGGCAGTGCAGTGGATTTTAGGCACATTTATTGTTAAGTCTTAGAAATAATACATATGTTGTAGTCATATAAAATAGAGCCTGCCTATTTGTGTGCCCTCACTTGGAAATACAAAATCCAGGACTGATGGTTTAATTTCTCATTCTTTATGCTACCATGCTGATAGGCCCTTAAAAATTGGAATTGTGTATATTAGTACAGGTTTTATGTGCATATTTAGGCAAGGCATAATAATTGCTAAGTCAATGATTCTTAGACTTTTTGATGACGAAGAAAACTTGGAAGTCATTCATGGGGTTGTTATAGAACATCATAGCATTTCCACATTTTTAATTCTTCAAAGTAATTGGGATATCTTGTCAATATTTATAACCATCTGTGTGAAGCAATGCAATATAAAATGATCAGTATATTTGTCCCAAGTTTTTCAGTTAGTATCATTAGCTATTCATTTATTCTTTTGTCCTCTGTTACTTATGATGAGAAAAATGAGGCAGAAATTAAATATATTTTAGAAAAAAGCGTGGAACCAAAGCCTAAACCTGATGAAAATTATCTATTGACCTTAATATCCATATTAGCAGTTACTCAGTTTATACTGTTGAAAGGGAAAGCTTGAGACAAGGCCCTTACATTGCCTTTTAAAAGTTCAAAAAGAAAATAAGTTTTCATGTGAAATACACATAATTTTCATGATTTACAAATTAAAACATATAGGACCTGATAGTTTATACTTTGAGACTGAAAATAAAACTAAAACAAATGTTAACTTTGTAATTACCCTGATTTCATTTGTGTTACCAATGAGCTAAAGTAAAACATTCCTCATTTCTCAGCCTACAGGATCAAGGATGTTTCAAGTTATGTACTAAAAACTACACACCTGGCTGAGGATGAAGCATTTGCCTACCGTGTGTGGGGGCCCTAGGTTTTAACCCCACACCACAGGACACAACAAGCAAAAACTCTACACACTGCAACTTAAATGTTAAAGTTTTAAGACAAACAGGTGTTCTGTGAGTTTTACATGTGTATGCATACTCAGACATGTACATATTTATTTTCCAGATTTTTTTCAGGACCAATAACCTCTAACCTGGAAGGGAAAAGATCTAACTAGAATTTGTGTTTATGTACCAGTCAGCTGTTTGCAAAACAGTCCTATGAGTATGTCATATTTTATAATTCATATAATTATGCTTTGTGAAAGACGTGAAAAAGATTAAGGAACTAAATAGCATCTATGAATACAGCAAAAGTAGATGAAGAAAGGAAAAACATTTCAGATTTCAAACTATGTTATGTTATCTAAACCCTTGATGTACTCTTTCGGTCAAAAAGCTATATTTGTGGAGCTTTATTATAAAATTATGTTTTAAGCATTAATTCAAATGTGGAAAATAAGCTGCACTCAGTGAAAATGTGGCATTTTATTCCCACAGCATACACTGTTATGCCAGGCAGGATTCTGCAATAATGTATGTTCTTATAAACAGTGTGTAAAAGTCTCTCTTGAATAATCTCAAGAAAAATAATATATCTTGGAAATCCACTCCAACGTCCATGTGTTTACAGTGGGAATGCTTTTGCCTTGATAGTGATTTCATCTTTGTTTCAAGTTTCAGCCTGTCTGTAAAAGTACAAATGAACACGTTAGTTTTTACTTAAGACATTGGTTCAGGTATAATTTCATATTTTGGCAATAGGCTGAGCCTACAAGAATGTTTGGAACACCTTTTGAGTCTGTAAGCCTACAATATTTTGTTATACATTTGAGCCCCAATCAAGAGAGTGCTGTGTAGTTCTGAGATGTGTATAAAGAAGTAAACGTTATTAAATTACTGATGTAATTCCTTTATGAGCAGAAATCATCCTTATTCTGAAGATAAATCACTTTCACATAACCCAGGGTATTTACAGTTCTGCTAACATACATTTAGGTATATTGAATATGTCTTAGAGTTGTACTTCTAATATTTGCCAGATAAGAGCATTCAGGTAGATGTATGAAATATCTCCATTGAAAACAAATCCCTCCTTTATTGTTGGTAGGTTTCCCAACTACCAGGTACATAAGGCCTTACAGTTTTTATTGTGTAATTTTTCAAAACCAGTTTTCTCCTTAGCAGCTGGCCTGTATTAACAAAACAGAAAAATGACCTTATGGTAAAAATCACTATATATCTAAACAAGAATGAGGGTGCATATGAATACTTTGTAATAGCATCTCTGTTCAGTGTAGTTACTTGAGCTCAGCGTTCCCTGTGAGTTTCCTAATCACCATGAAAAATCCTTGATTAATCAAAGAAACTACAGATTATGCCAGTGATAGAAAATGCCATATACTTTATGTGTCTGTGTTGGGTTTATGAGTACTCACGCCTCGGTTACAAACTGTGGGATGCAAAACCTTGTATGGTGTTGTACACAACAATCATAAAATTTGTCTTTTTAAATTCTAAGCCTTCATTAAGTTCTGATTTATGCCAGGTACTGTGATCAACTTTAGGAATAAAGAAAATATGGTCCCTGTCACAAGCTTACAGTCCAGTGAAAATGAGAAAACTAAGTGTACTGAATCATAAAGTTAATAGCTATGCTTATTATTTATCAAGTGAGCACAAAACATTGCTGTTAACTCATCAGATCTTCACTCAACTAATTCAGCAGTGAAGACAGAAGGGTTAAGTAATTTATCCAACCTCATACAGTACCCAAGCTATAGACTGAAATGTAAGCCTGGCAATGTCTGATTAAAAGGCCTACACAGCACTGTATCATCTTCCTTTTCATTACTGTAGGCCATTCATTATTAACTTCCTTCGTGGTAGTGAGGCTTGAACCCAGGGCCTTCAGACTGTGCTACATCTACAGCCCTTTAATATTTTGTTTATTTGTCTATTTTTGAGACAGGATTGCACGGAATTTCCTAGGTTGGGCTTGCATTATGATCCTTGTGCATGAGCCTTCCAAAGCGATAGGATTATACGTGCACCACCCTCATGAACTATGGTGTTTTAGATTGAAGTTTCAGTGTGTGGGTGGGTAACCAAACCGATATATTTCTCCATTTTAAAAAAGAATTCATGTAACATAAATTACAATTTTCAAAATAAATTATAGATGTTTCATTATAAATTATGGGGTGTGGAAAACATAAGGCAACTTTTCAAATGTTTTGAAGAAGAAATATTCAAACTGATTCTAATTCACTCAGTAAAAGCTGTCACATTCAAGGTATCAGCTGCTGTGCTGAGACAAGCAAGACAGACTGGCTCTTTGTGCTGGGGCAGTGTCTGAGTAGATCAGTACTGAATAGCGATAGGCCTGTTGGATGTTGTGGTTCCAGATGTTTGGTTTTTAGTATCTTTTCAGTTCTTGTACGTCCTGCCTAGACCATTCTGGTGTAACCTTTAAGCAGTAGACATACTTTGGTAGCAGAATTCCCTTGATTCCAGGCGTGATAACCCTCACGCTGCATTGTAGTCGACATAATAAGGCAAAGTAAAACCAATCCACTGGACTTCACCAGTAGGAACTCCCATACAGTTAGTATATTGTCTTGATACTTGGGAAATATCATCCCCAGTCCAGGTCACGTAGAGCTGAGGATATAGCTCAGTGGAGTAAATGCCTGCCTGGGAAGCACAGGATCCTGAGTTCAATCCCTGGTTCTGCCAAAAATAAAAATAAAAAATAAATTTCAGATCATGTAGAACAGATTTGTACACTCAAAAGTGTATTGCTCATTTTAACACAAAATGCACATGGCAATTATAGCAAAGTTAGAAAAGAAAAAACACTAATTATAAAAGCTAATAAATAAGACTTGAAAGTTACACGAGTGTGAATGTACCCAGTGCAGAGGATTTGAGTTTGATCCCCGACCTCACCTAAAAATAAAGTCTGTCTTGGTTCCTGTGACCCAGTATAAATGGTAAGGTGATTAAGATCTCACCTCGTGTGTGTTTAAGTGACTTAATACCTAAAAGATTCCATAACAATAAAGCAATGTACCATTGTTAAATACAAAATATATTAACTTGGCCTTAAAGGTAATCCACAGAAGAGGGAGGCAACTTTATATATAAAATGTATTTCATCTTCATTGAATATATTGATAAATTATGTTAGACCTCGTGATTGTAAAGATGGATAAAACTAAAGAACTGTCTTAGGACTCACGAAAGGAAGGGTCAAAAGAGGTCTATACTCAGCTCTTTTATAGGGAAGGTGGTAATAATGAGACCTTTTTCAACATGCAGACGCCAAATCCAGTGACAAAGACCAATGAGCCCAGTGCCAGCGACCCTGTGTTTAGGTTATCTTGTTGCTCGGCGTGGGCCAAGTCGCTAAGTTCCTTATAGACAGAATCTACATAAATAAGGTTCGTGCAGACCCAAGCAGAGTACATGTTTTTCTGCAACCTACATCCACATGCATGCACACACACACTGCTTCAGAACTCACAGATTTTGAGGACTTACCAACAGAGTTCCTTTTTTACTGTAAAGAACATACAACAAAACTTTTCATCTGTAGTGATTTTAATGTATAGCTCAGGAATCAAGTAATTTGTGTCATTATAAAACACTAGTGCCGTGTCTGCTGCATAGGAATTGCTCATTATTTGTGAAATAAATGATAGACTGACAGAATGAAGAAATAAATTGAGGTATGAGCAGAAAAGAAACACTGATATGCTAAAGATAAAAAAAATCCTGCTTTCTTGCTGTTTTTCCAAGGGACCCAAAAATTAGCTGCCATGTTTTTGAAATTGCATGGACTTCCTATCTGTGGAATGAGCCCTGCTGGTTACAAAAGCCTGCAGCTCTATGCAAATGATGGGTCCAAAATATTAAGCCACCAAGCTGCCTCTCAGTTCAGCTTCCCCAAGCCCACACCTTCTGGAGGTTGCTCACCATTTTAGCGTGTTCTCTTCCTGGTTGTACCTTCCGTATAATGAGGAGAAGGAGAAAGGACACAAGGAGGGAGACACTTGGGGAGACAGAAACGACGAAGAGAAAGGCAGAAGAGAGGCGATGGTGATGTGCGATTGCAGGGACAATGGGAAGCCTGCTTAGGAGCGGAGGAGAGCAATGGGGAGACCTAAGACCCTCGTCACACCGATTCTCTTCCTATCTGCATACGAGCAGCTAAGTGCTGCTGAGTCAGATTGCTCAAGATAAATTGTCACTGTGGCCAGGTGTGGTGGCACATGCCTATACTCCCAGGCCCGGGGAGGCTGAGGCGGGAGGGTTGCTGCAAGTTCCAGGCCAGCATAGACTATATAGAGTTCAAGGCAAGCCTGCACTACATAGTGAGACCCTGTCTCAAAAAACAAACAAAAACTTGTCACTATACAGGTATGATGATCACCTTCCAAAGTGTGTTCAGCAATCCTACTCTACTTCTTAGTTTTATTTTTTTTTTTTTAATTTTTGGGAAGTGCTGAAGATTGAACCGAAGGCCTCATGCACACTAGACTCTACCACTGAGCTACATGCCCAGCCCTATATCTTAGTTCTTTAGTTAAATGACTTTTCCACTCACAGCAGCTAGTTTCTCAGACTTTCTCTGTTCTCTGATTAGGGCCAACCCGCCTTTGCTTGCTCTCCCACAGCTGACGATTGACCGATCCTTTATTTTTCTACCACCAAACATGAGAACCTACCATGCATTCTGTGCTTTGTCCTTCCTTACCGAGATGGCTTTGTCCTACCCAAGTCAGTTCCTCCTGGGAATCATCTTTGACAGTTCATTCCTCACATTCCATACCTAATTCACACACAAAAATGTCCTGTTAATTTTTAAGGAGCTCTTGAGTCAGTAGTCAGTCTCCTTCTCTGCATCTTCAAGTCCCAGAATACTCTCCTTCTACCTAGACGACCAGCTTTCCTCCCCAGTGTTCTGACTATGCCCCTTCAGTAACGCTACTGATCTTCTTGGGAACACAGCATACATACAAATGTTCATCACCGTTCAGCTTGATGTGTTCTCGCACATCTGACACTTTAAGCACCACCCACGTTAAGAAAGAGCGTCGGGGAGCACTGAGGAGGTCCACTTCCTGTTGCTTTCCGTCACCGCCTCCTCTCTCCACCCTGTAACCGCTATGCCGACCTCAAGCTCATTAGCTTTATGTGATTTGTTTCATCTTTGTACCTACGGAGCCACACTGTAAGCGTATTTCTGGGTCTGTGCTTCTGTTTCCTTGCATGAAGTTCACCCCTGTTGAAATGGGAAGCTGTGACCTATTCCGTAGTAAGCCACTGACAGGTTCCTCCTGATGAACATTGGGTCTGTTTCTAGTTTGGGGCCACTAGGGACAGGGCGCTGCTCTGAACATTTTTATGCGTGTCACGTGTTCTTCAGCGCGCGGCTTCGCCTGGGCTATCCATTCTAGTCACAGCAGCCAGAGTGACATTTTTCCCAGTGCAAATCCAATTCACTTGGTGGCCTGCAGTAACTCACAGGAAAGACTCAAGTCCTTAAGTTGCTGTAAGGCCTTGCATGATGTCAGTTCTGCCCCTCAGGTCTCCGCCTCCGCCAACCGTCCCTGCTCCAGGCCCCCTTTCCTCGCCTGAGGGGGCAGCTGCTCCTGCCCCTGACGGCTTCTTTCACTGCTGCTCCCGTGGCTCCGGTGTTGCCCTTGTCTTTCTCCCTTAGCTAAGCCATTTGCTGTGTAGACTCAGTTGTCTTCAGAGCCACAGGGAAGCCGTCTCAAACCCTCTTCTTCAGTTCTACTTTCATAAGTTACCTACTTCTTCCCACTTATTTATTACAGTTGTAATTTTATTTTTCTTCGATTAACATCTACTTCTAATCTCCCACCCACATTCACAGGGTTTCACAAGGACAAGGACTATGGATTTTGCTTTTGGTTGTTGGTTTGGTTTTGGATTTTCACCTAGTCTTCTAACTGAACAATACTGAGAACAAATAAAGTGCTTGTTCAAAGAAAGGATGAATCAATCAATCAAACTCCTACTCTTTGTGAATGGCTAAGCTAAAAGAATTCAAATTCAGTGTCAGAGAATTGGTGTTAGACTTACTAGGTCATTTTCTGAAATGATTATTAAAAACAAATTCTCCTTGTTTTTTGTAAAGTTAAGAATCATAGCTTGACGTGGTGGCACACAGCTGTAATCCCAGCACTTGGGAGGCTGAGGCAGGAAGATCACTGAGAGTTCCAGGCTGGGCTGCACTACATAGTGAGACCCTGTCTCAAACAGAAAAAAAATTGTAGGCAGGGTCATTAGTCTAACTTACAATCAAATGCAGTGGTCAGGTTGAATGTTGACCTTATGGGGAAATTTGATTTGGTTCTTGTCAAGTTCAGTTTGCAAACAGAATTGTGGAGAATTAAGTTCAAGAACCAAGGTATTGCTGCATTTATTCGTTTATAGACTGAGGATGTAGCTCAGTGGCACAAGTGTCTGCCTGGCAAGCCACAAGGTCCTAAGTTTGATTCCTGTTACCAAAAATGAAAGACGTTTTATTTGTTTACATTTTTAATTCATATTTTAAATAGTAAATGATATATACTGTTTTTTAATTTCTATTTGTGTCTATGTAAGTATAAACATTTTGCATACTGTGTATATATTTTAGAAGGAATGAGTATTCATATTTAAGAGGTTAATGCTTGAACTAGCTGAGATATCTAAGTACAGACAAATTTCAACTTGTTGAAAGTTAAAACAAACTTAAATCTACTTGAGATCTTTTAAATATAGAGGTGTATATTTTAATTGAATATGTAGATTTATTTTAGGTTTTGTTATTTAAAATAAAGAACATGACCTACAAACTAGCTTTGTTGCCAAGACTTTCATTTACCGTCACAAATCTCTCCTTTTTTTCAGAAATAGTTCACAAGAGAGAAAACTTACAAAATAAAATAAAATTTATTTAAACTATTGATTTATAGAGAGGAACTAATGATTTGAAAACTGTAACAATTGCCTGCTTGTATTTGTTTAAATACCTACTTCTCCCATCTTTAAAATTAGGAATAGAAGCAGTAAGCTTCAAAGGTTTCTTAAACAGTTTTGAGTCCACTTGGGTTTTGTGATCCCGTCCAGATACCCGGTGGCCAGGGCGAGCGGGGCTGGATCTTAGGATGCAGCCCTCTAGTGACTAAAACTTACAGGGGCACAATATTTAGGGAGAAAAAGAATCAGCTTTGTCCTAGAAACCAAAGAAAAGACTTTTAGAAAAGCAAAGAGGCTGTGATGGACAGAGAGTAAGCTAGACAAGGAAGGAAAAATTAAAAGAGAGGTCAGGGTCAGATAACATAACAGATAATTAAGAGGGTAAGGAGTCGAAGGCTACTGAGCAGGCCTTTTACAATGAGCTTTTCCTAGACCGTCTCATGCAACCTTTACAAAAACTCCACAAAGGTGGCCCAATTGCTGTTTTTACAAATAAATTGAGAATGAGAAGATAATGATAACATTCATACCCATACAATTAGAGACTGCAGTACTAGGAAAAGATGCCAAAGCAATGCCCTTAGGCTCTTGTGTAACAAGCAAGGCCGAGCCATTGAAGGTAATAAGTTGGAATGAAGTTGTCCTCCATTCTGTACAGGAGGATTGCAACCTCCTGTTGGCTCAACAACCGAACTAGCAGGGGTGTGGCAGTTGTGACAGGGCCCCCACCCTGCTGCACCCCTACCCACCTACCTACAGTTCCTGTGGAACTGGAAGTGAGGGGTGCAGTCGCTGATGACTCCCAGGTATGACCTCCTACCAAAACGTAGTAACTCCAGTAGGCGGAAGGGCAAAGACCAGAAACACCCTATCGGTGTCTGCTAAAGGTGTGATTTCTATACTCTGGGTTCTGCAGTGCACACACCCACACAAAAGCAATTGTTTGTTGTCTTGGGTTCTTTTAAATTATGGCCTTAATTCTTCTCATGGGCTTGGGGCTTCTTATTTTCGTTTATGTATTGTCATGGCGGGTAGTGCTGTATCTATAGCCAAAGGCTAGAGAGGGGCTGTGTTTGGTAAAACATTACACTGGTTCCGGGCAATGCTTAGAGAGATCGTGAATAGTTTTAAGGATACTTCTTAGGCCAGGAGAGAAAACGTGAGCTAAGGAATGCCTATGGAAAGTCTAAATGCTGTTTTTCAATTGTTCTAGAGATAACCACTGCCTAAAAGTAATTTTTAAAAAATATTTGAATGAACCCCTAACAGACTATCCTTTCAATATAGAATTATTCATTTATTGATCTCTTTAAGGGCCAACAGTTCACCTCGTTCTCCATTTTCACACCCACACATTTAGGGTTTATTTCGTACTAAATTTTGTAACTTTAAAAAAATTATGACTAATGTAGTATAGACATTTTCTCTTAATGTATGTATTTCTAGCTCTTTTTTTGTAGCAGGAATTGCACTCAGGCCCTCCCATTTGCCAGGCAGGCGCTGTGCCACTGTTCCCCCAGCTTGTTCTTGTGAGAGCAAATCGTGCACACTGTGGATGCACCATCCTATTGTTGATGGGTATTTTGTTTCCAAGGGTTTTAAAAATATTATCAAGAGTACAATAAACTGCTTTGTGTATATAGTCTGCATACTGTTAACTGTGTTCCTGCAAAGCAGCTTCTCAAAAGTAAAATGGAAGGATTCATAAATATTGCTGGGTCTCTGTTCAAAAGACAGTAACATTCCTTTCATGGGAGCATAGTGTCTCTTTGCCTACTTCTCTAGTCCTGGTTATCAAACTGGTAAAAAGTAGTATCCAACTACTGTTTTTTTGGTTTTTTTTTAAATGAGATCTTGCCATATTGCCCAGGCTAGGCTCACAGTGATCCTCCTGTGTTAGCCTCCCAAGTAGCTAGAATTATTGAGTGTGCCACTAGACCAGGCTTGTGACTAATTTTTAAAATTTGTATTTCTCTGACTTCTGGAGGTGCTGAACATCTCTTAAATGTCAGCCTCACTGTTTTCTTTCTTCTTTTTTTTGTGGCACTGAGGGCTGGACCAAGAGCCCCACACCTGACAGGTGGGTGCTTCCCACCCAGCCACACGCCTGCCTGCAGGTTCTCTTTCTAAGGTTCCATCATTCAGCAGTTTCCCTTTTCTCTCAAGTTTCCTTTCATCCTGAGTTTTTCCAATGCACCTGTGAAAAACTCACCAATACCGGGGTCATTTTGTTCTCTGACCTCTTCCTGCCTGGTGACAGCCACCTTCATCCAAGGAGCCATGCACTTGCATGTCTCCAGCTGAATTCTGGCATCACCTGGAACTGCCTGAATTTCTGAGTTTAAATACAGACATCTCCTTCACTTCTCTTTCCCAGATACTCCTATAAAACCAATCCATCTCACTGAGTCCATCTCCCCATTCTCTGGAAGTAGAGAATCTCATACACATGAAACAATATCTGAAAACGAGACCATCAAAGACTTGGGAATCAGTCGTTCTTAATCTGCCAGGATGACACAGTATCCAGTACCCTGAAACCCAAGCAGCCCGGGCTAGTATGTGGAGGTGGGTATTGTGTTGGGTCCCATAAAGACTAAGAGGGTACAGTTACTGCTACTTAATAATACACAGGCTTCCAGAGATGCCGTATGTCCTTCAAAGCCTGAGCAGTCCCTCACAAAGTATCCTGGGCTAGCATAATGGTGCACACTCATAGTTCTAGCACAACGGGAGCCTCAGACGGGAGCATAGCAAATTCTGTCCCAGCCTGGGCGACTTAGTGACTTAGCAAGACACTGTCTCAAAATTAAAAAAACAGAAAAAGGATTGAGGATGTAGCTCACTGCAAAGAGTCTGGGCTCAATCCCCAGCACCACACATACACACACACAAAGTGCTGCCCAAAATGCCAACAATGGCCCTAGATAAGAACCAAAATTCCCTTGAGAGGAGATATGATTGGAACAGCAGCGTGGACATGCACCAGATCTTGTTCGTTGTCTAAGAGATTCCACTGAGACCTGAAACCCATCCATAAGCCCATGATGAAAACTCCTGCCTGAACTTCATGCTCTATGGTTAGCAGCGTTCGGCTGTTACAAAGCTTTCTCGTGTCAGTTTTTCTGCTGTACTAGAAACTGCAGAATGAAACTGTTCTTCCACTTTTTTAAAAGTCTAATTAGTCTAAACTCAGTAACTCATAGGACAACTGAGAAACGTTATAGTTTTTACAAGGAACTTAATTAACTCTAGGACAATTTTTAAAATAATGAAACACATAGGTTTTATGTTACCACTATTAATCATGAATTCCTCCTAGTTCATAATCTGCCTAA
This sequence comes from Dinomys branickii, assembly GCA_004027595.1. NCBI lineage: Eukaryota > Metazoa > Chordata > Mammalia > Rodentia > Dinomyidae > Dinomys > Dinomys branickii. Next base: position 17,025 of record PVLD010015930.1, on the reverse strand, counting down.
AGAATTTATTACCGAGGACACCTTTTCTCCTGTGCCTTGGCTAAAGAGTTGGGCAGGCTCTACTCATGAACTATCCCATTGTTCTTTGGAGAGTCCTGGTACAGTTTTAAGAAGGTTCTTAATCTTCAAAAGAAGCACATCAATACAGAAAAATTCATATGTTGTAGCGAGCCCTTTCTTCTTCCTCTCAGAGCTGCGTAGTTATTTCTCCTTTACTATATGACAGGAATAAAACTTATTTTCAGTCCTATTATCATTTAATTTCCATTTATCAACTCATCTCCTTTTTCTCTGTGTGTCTGCACTTCCTTCCTGACAGCTTCCCGTGCCTCGTCTGTGAAGAATGACTTCACTCTCCTGTGCTCTGTGATGTGTTATTTTTCCTCACTGTGCTATTAGGAAGAAAGAGCATATTCCTCTTTCAAAACCCAACTCAAATATTACTTTGTCCATAAACATTTCCTAAATCTCTTTGATGAGAATTACTCTGTGGTGGTTCTTTTCTACATTACTTTTATCCCTGTTGTGGTTTCTGATTCTGTCACATGTAGTTACAACGTGTGTCAGGTACCTTTCCCTAGGTTGCACATTCCTGGCGATTAGGTCTGTCTCTTCACCTCTGGCTCTGACTCACAGGACACAGTGCTTGTGTTGATTCTAACTTCTAGAACATCTTCCAGAGTGTCCTATGTCTCCTTTGCCAACTATCACAAGCTGTAATTATTTTCTTTGTTTGTCTAGGCATTATTGCCTGAATTCCTCAACAGAATGTAAAGTCTAAGAGGGACAAAGCCAGATGATATCTATCCTGTTCATTATCATTTCTCCAGATTAAACAAAAGTCAACCAATAAGAGCTTCATTTGCATTAATTCAGTCTCTAAATTGCCAACTCCTTTTAAAACTTTTTTAAAAATTTTGTCTTTTTGAGACAAGTTCTCACTATGCAGTTCAGGCTGGCCTTGTGCTCATTTTGCAGCTCAGGCTGCCCTTGAACTCGCAACGATCCTCCTGCCTCAGCCTATCCAAGTGCTGGGATTACAGGTGTGCGCCACTGTGCCCAGCTAAATTGCCAACTCTGTATCAGCTAATGAACAATTCATTTTAAAATTATTTCCTTATGTGGCACTAAATATTTATTAAAAATTACATTTGTTTTCCTAAAAAGGTATAGCTATAATAAGAAAAAGAAATGGAAATAAATGTTGTGGCTAAAAAATTACAGAGTGGGTTCTTTTCTCTTTCCAATTTTAAAAGTTATTGTTAATGCACATAACATAAAATTCATGAACTATGAAGTGTAGCTAAATAGTACCACTTAGTGCTTATATCCACATTTGCAATCACCATCCACCCCCTGAGCTATTTTCACCCTACAATTTACACACATTAAACAACAGCACACTGCTCACCACCTACCCAGCCCCGATCCCAGTGTTCTTTTTATCACGACTTCAGGTCCCTTTAGTACTCATGTAAGTGGAACCATAAAGGACTGCTTGCTTTATTAAACCGGGTGTGCTCATGTTTGACAAATGCACACTTCGAGTTCCTATCGCTTCCCTGTAGGATGTGGTGACCCCCTTTGTCTCTTCTGACCAGCTCTGACATGAGTACTATAGCTATGGCTACATAATTTTAAACTGCAGCTTCTTGGGAGCGTCATTTCCTGTGTGCTCCGTTGAGTCTGTGGCATCTTTGTAGATGAAGTCTGTCTCTTGCAAGGAACATATAGATGGACTTTGTTTTTTTCCCTCTAATCAGCCTATCAGCGTCTTTTTAACTAGAATTAAAACCAGAACACTAAATGTTATTATTGACATATGTGCACTAATTCCTGTCATGTTGTTTTTCTAGTGTTTGATTCATTTGTTTTTAATTCATTTAACTTCCCTCAGTGCGATTTATATATTCTTTCCCTTGGCCTCGGAGCTGCTGTAGTCTTCATGGTTTCTGTTTGTGATTCCGTCACATTTTTGCTGCACTGCGGGCCAATCTCCCTAATGAACATAGATGCAGATATCCTCAGTAAGATTCTGGCAAATGCAGTGCAGCACAGTATCAAGACAATTATACACCATGACCAAGTAGGATTCATTTCAGGGATTCAGGGATGGCTTGACATTTATAAATCAATAAATTATGTATGTTAACAGAACCAAAGACATAAATCACATGATCATCTCAATAGATGCAGGAAAAGCATTTGACAAAGTTCAATGCCCATTCATGATAAAAACCTTACAGAAAATTGGAATAGATGGTCTTTACCTCAATCTGATAAAAGCTATGTGTGATAAACCAACAGCTAACATCACATTACATGTTCAAAAACTGAAAGCTTTCAATATAAAATCAGGAACAAGACAAGGATGTCCACTATCACCACTCTTATTCAATATAGTTGTGGAAATATTAACCAGAGCAATTAGAAAAGAGCAATAAATAAAAGGAAGAAAGACAGGAAAGAAAAAAAATCTTTATTTGTAGATGACATGATACTCTACATAGAAGACCCCCAAAACTCCACCAAAAGACGTGTAGATTCAATAACCAAACTCAGTACCATAGCTGGATACAAAGTCAACACTCAAAAATCAGTAGCGTTCCTGTACACAAGCAACATACAGAGAGAAATTTAGGGAAAGCACACTCTTTATGATAGCATCCAAAAAAAAAATGAAATACTTAGGAATTGATCTAACAAGGAGTAAAAAGATCTGTACATTAAAAATTATAGTACTCTGAAAAGGGAGAGTTAAGAGGATATCAGAAAATGGAAAGATATTCCCTGCTCATGGTTAGGAAGAACCAATATAGTGAAAACAGCAAATCCCAAAGCTATTACACAGACCTAATGCATTCACAATTATTGAAACTTTCATTCCCAGGATTTCTGCTTGGTTCTTTTCCAGAACGTCTATATCTCTACTGAAGCAGTCTTTCATATCCTGCATTGTCTTCCTTAATTTGTTCAGCTGTTTGTTGTATCTTCTTTGAAGTCATTGATCAATTAACCTATTGGGGTTTTTTTTTTAATTCTGTTTGTGATTTGTGACAGCAAGGAGACCCATATAGGTGTGCCTACAGAAATTTGAGGTTTGCCTCTGCCTGAACAAAGAGTCACATAATTATTTTAAAAAGATGAAATCAATTGTTAAATAAAAGTACAGCAGTTATGAGCAGTCAAGCAACATATTGCCACACAGTGAGTGAGGGGAGAGCACCAAAGATGAAGGGGCAGTCTCTGGGGAAGGATCCTGCATGAGCCTTTCACAGGTGAGAGAAAACAAGCTGCACCACAGCTTCTCAGTTTCCTAAGTACTGTGCTGAAACGAAAGTGCCTTGGATCATTCCCCGTCTTGGCTAGACTCAAGGACACACACACTGACAGTGCACTCAAGGCTATCTGTAAATAATCTTGTTCTCCCAAGGCCAGGGGGCTAGTCCCTTCTTGTAAGAAATTGCACCCAGCCAAGGTTACCTGGTGAACATGTGCATTATTTTAGCCCTTTCTCTGACAGGATTTTATCTACTTCAGTTTGGCTTCTGGAGAGTTACAAATTTTTTTAGGCATTGTGTTGACATTGCTCATGATTCTTTTGTTTTTATGTGGAAGTTTGTAGGTCAGTTGTGATAAAAATCCCTCCCACCATTGTAGGGATCCCTTGAGTCCATGGGAATGTCCTGTAACGTGCCTTTGGCTTTGCACGTGATTCACTCTGAAAGTCCCCATGCAACCTATTCAACATCCAAAGAATCAACTGCATGTTAATAGATAATTTAAAACTTGTTCAAAAGTTCTCTACTCTTTCACTAAAATCCTGGAAGACAAAGGAATAGTAATAATGTAGGATAGACTAGGAAAAATGAAAAAATAAGAATCAAATTACAAAAAAAGGAAAGAGAAAATAAAAAATGTGTTTTAATGACAGTATTTAGATATCAGGAAAGATGGTGGCAGGGAAGCAGGGAATGTTTGAGATGTTCTATGAGAGGAAGGAAAGAGAGCAGGGATGGAGACATGAACGCTATATGGAGCCACTTCTAATTTCCCACATACACGCGGTTGTTTTCAAATGTCCTAGTTCTTAATGTAATGGGATTGGGAGGACATGGTCCTTTCTGCCCCACCCTCAGCTCTGGCAAGCTGTATGCATATGGCCTGCCCTGGCACTGGTGATAGAGGACAGGTAGCTGCTACTGTACTAAAAGTTGAAATTGACCAAAATCAACCACAACTTATCTTCCAAGACTCTCCTGGAAGTTGTAAGCCTTTACTAGACTCTGGATTTCTAGAGTTCCAGAACAGTGGATCAGACAGATTGTGCCATCACCAGTTTGTGGAAGTGAGGAAACAGATTCTTGGTGCTTCCTGTTCTACCATCTCCTAAGAGTCTTTCATATTTTAATTCTTAGTTACTTTTTTCTCATTTCTAAAACAAAATACCCAACTCCCAAAAGTAAGGAAAGAAAGGTTTGTTTAGCTCACAGTTTGTGAGGGTTGCAGTCCATAATCAGCCGGTTCCAAGGCAGCATGGCACATTGCACAGGGGCAACAGTCTATGGCAGCAAAGATAGCAAAGCAACAAGAGCAAAAGGTGAAGAGAGAGCAAACCTCTTTCCCTCCCTTATGTTGTATGCAGGCTACCTGCCCCAGGGGGCGTGCAGCACTCACACTGCCAATCCCAGCACTAGACAATGAACCAATCATAAACTCTAGATTGAGCCACCTTTGAATGGCCACACACCCCCTGCACCATGAGGCTTTAGACCATAACAGTTGCTTTTTAAAAACTATTTATTAATTTTTTGTTGTTGTCCAGCCATATTTTTTTACAAGGTCAGAAGAAAGGGATATAATGATGTTCAAAAAGATTGACACAATCTTGCTTCTAATTCCTGTAACCTACTGGACCTGTTGTAATTACCTCCCTTAGAACAGTACCTGGCACAAAGCCTACTCCGACCCCATCTGTTATTACTGTTTGCTAATTTTTTGGGTTAGTATTTCTTTCCTATGAGCCTGAAACTTTTTATATCTTGAAAAATACAAGGAGAAGAAATGCCATGTAAAGTTAAACTTTCTCCATTGATAACTGAAGACAGGAGCTCTCTGAGTAGAAACTTCAGGGGAATAGGTGGATGCTTAAGAAATTGTTTTCTAAATATTTTCTGCTATATTGTTAAAGATTTTATACAAGGTATAAGGGTTTTTTTTTTTTTTTTTTTTTGGCGGTACTGGGGATAATGTGTTGTTAAATGTTAAATAAAAAAACTTATGTCCTGGACCTAGAAAATGTACATTCCTACAATGGAGTTACAAATATTCTGGTGAAAGCTTATTACCATGATTTTATTGTTATACTTTATACATGTATTGAATGACATAATTTACCTCATAATAATATATAAATAGTTGACTCAATAAAAACCCAACTAAACTGCATTCAATTTTTGTTGTAATACATGTTGCATCTTAGAAGCCACAGGAACATGGTGCTTGTTTTCTAATTGGCCATTATGGGCCTGATGTACATCCCTTTCAGTTTTGATTTATTTGTGCCATTTCACCTTGATAACAGCAAATACATAATTTATATAACCCTCTCCCTAACACCTCCTCTCCAACCACATACACATGTGGGTTTATAAAAAATTGCTGTGCATGGGCTATGGCTTTGGCTCAGGGGTAAATATTTGCCTAGGATTCATGACCCTGAGACCCTGGGCTCAATTCTACAATTAATCAATCCTCTACACCATCTTATGTGATCTTTCTACCACTTGAGGCTAAGAGTAGTTACCAGGTAAAGGAAAGAGCAAGGGAGTTGGGGTAAAGGATGGGGTCCAGTGGCCCCCCGAGCAAACCAAGGTATGTGTCAACAAAAATACTGTATGTCAGGCACAGTGCTGTGCACCTGTAATCCCAGCTACTTGGGAGACAAAGGCAGGAGGATCATTTGAGTTCCGGGCTTTCAGACCCCAGCTGAATCAGTATAGTACGATCTCACCTCAAACACCCCTCTTCCTCTCTCTCCACAAAACAGTCAAAGAAAAATTTTTGTGTAAAGATTTTTAGCTGGACAAGCCTGGGCTGCAAAGTGAGCTCAAGGCCAGCCTGAGCTGCATAGCAAAACCCTGTCTCAAAAAGACAAAAAAAAAAAAAAGATTGTTAGCTGGACAAACCTTGCTATGTCCCTAACTGACTTCATCTTTCATGTGAGGAGAATCAGTAATTGAGGATTTTCCCCCAGGTTACATGGGAGAGTTGGCCCCTAAACACCAGTTCTCAAACTCTAAAACCTGTACACTTAAAATATATAATGCTTCCTTACCTCATTAGATATTAACAGAAAGTTTCCTGGTGCTAAAGTAGTGTGACAAATTGGAGCCAAAACCAAAATTGGTTTTCAGTTGTATCTAGTTCAAGCAAAGACAGCTGCTAGCTCTTGTCTAGTTTATTTCCACAAATATGTTGGGTGCTTCCATTTCAATCCTCAGTGATTTCAGTTTGAAATAATAAGTGCATTTGGCAAGACTTTATAGGGTACCGACAGAATGCGTGTATGTTTTCAGAGGATGAGGGAACACACACACACACACGCATACACACACACACGCACACACACACACACGCGCACACACACACACACACACACACGCACGCACACACACACACACACACGCGCACACGCACGTTCGTGGCTTGTGTATACAAAAGTCTCATTCTCTCTGCAGCTCTCCTAGCATCTTTTTATTTTCCTGCACACACATTGTAAAGTGGACACATGGCCGTAGGGTCATGTAACAGTCTGCGTTAGTCTTCCAAGTTCTTCCAATTGATAAAAATGAGCTGTACATAAAATGGAGTGGGACATCTTAACAAAAACATTCAATCAAAGATGACAAGTATGAACCATAAATAACAATGTCTTAGCATTAAAACAGGGACAGAAGGGATCCAGCTATAACCGAAGCAGAGCTGTGGGTTTTAATCTCAGTTTATCATGACTTACTCCTGAGACCTTGCCATGGACTCACTCTGCATTTTTATTTCATCAGAGGCAAAACAAGGATGGGAAGATGTTTGGACCATCTAATTACTGATTTCAGAGTGTAGTTAAACACTATAATTATTACTGTGGCTGTATCTCACCCTGTGGAATTCAGTGGGACTTTTATTATGACTATTTTAATTACTTCTAAAGTTTTTCCGTAAAGCTCCTACTTCCTTTTACTACTCATGTAAGAAACCTTGCAATATGGTGTTTGTGTTAAACATGGTAGTTTACTTTTTCAAACTACTTGTTCAGAAAGAATTGTTGAAACCAATGACTAATACTTCTGTGTGGATACGGAAGGTATGTAATATTAAGGTTTGTGATAGAACATTCTTTCCTAGCTCAGGCGTCAATAAGTTACCTCCTTGATCTGACTCAATAAAACTTTCGGTAAAGTAACTATCACATTTAATTTTAGAATAAAAAAGCCAAAGAATAAAAATTAAAAAATAAAATAAAATTAAAAAGCCAAAGGTTAAAAGAGTAATTATTTCTTTGTTACACATACATTGTGATCAAATCACCTTTTGTCATAAAAATATTGAACTTGAAGTCATGAAGATAACTGAGTGATTAGAGCATTGGAAATAATGATCCATTTGTAGTAGTTGGTGTCTGTATATATTTGGGCAGATAATTTTTTAATATTGCTCTTTGTTCTTTTATTTTTGGTTACCAAAATGAAACTAAATAAAATAATGGTTCTCAAGACAAAAATGTAAGACTACATTGGCAAAGCCTTTTGTAAATTGTAAAATGCTTCAAAAACATTACAGTATTATCTTGTCATGAATATACCTGAAAAGAAAAAACACTGTGAAAGGGAAACTAGCTGTTTCTGTCAGTCTCGAAGAAAGAAAATCAACTGTTCTTTAAATTGTGTCATACAATGAAGTGTTTCCCTCTGAATGATACACGTGAGTGTTAACGCAGTAGGTGATGCTCCTGTGGAGAATATATCTAAGAACAGGAGATGACACTGAGTCCAGGGAACACAATACGTTGCATGGCGTCAGAGAGGGGAGCAAATGAGCTTCCAGAAATCTCAGCCATTCCTCAGAATGGAAGCAACTTCCTTTGCTTCTCTGATTTACAATCTAGTTAACGTTCATGGATGTCCCAGAGCTTAATCTTATCAAATTACAGATGCAGAGAAGTAGCCACGGGCCAGCATGCCCACCAACGCGGAAAACAGCGGGCTCAGGATTCGGACCGCAGCCCCTGGGTGGCCTCCAGCTTTCTGGAGCAGGAAGAGGTCCACTGACGGGAACGTGAGGACGAGGCGAGTTGGAAACCTTGCTCTCAGGTTTGGCTGGAGACGCTGCTTATGGATCAGCAGAGGCTTGTTTGCCTTTACAATATGTCTAAGTCTTATAAAAACATACGTTAGACGCTTAGGTTAGCATCTGTTTTTACCGAGGCTCAGCTTTCAATGGAAGTGATTATTTAAACTAGTGCGTCAATTTTGAATGTAGCCGGAGGGTCGTCCCCATGTCAGACCGACACAGGTATAAAGAAAGGCGTGAGTTCGTTTAGCCTGTCAAGCAGAATGTTGCCCTTGTTTACTTTCCAACTCTTAGGGGCTCTGGTTTCCTTTATCCCGCAGTAGTCAAAGGACCGCAGCAACCGTTTGCCAGTAGCTTTCAAAATTAGTCCGTTAACCACAAGGAGCTGGGAATATTGAAATATATACATGTCTAGGTCCTATCCTGTGGAGTTCCGCTTTAATAGGTCTGGGTCCAGCATAAGAATTCATCACCCACGTGTACAAAACTGTCCTTTCTTTGCTTCCTCAGAATCGCCATTGACAATTTATTATATCCCCATGTCCCATACAAAGTAATATTTTCCGTTAATATTTAATGTCATAAGGAGATCCAAGGCTGGGTATGGTGATGCATGCCTGTAATCCCAGCTCTCGGGAGGCTGAGGCGGGAGGATCACCGTGAGTTCGAGGCCCGCCTGGGCTACAAAGTGAATTCAACGCCAGCCTGAGCTGCAAACCCTGTCTCAAAAAAAAAAAAAAAAAAAAAAAAAAAAAAAAAGGCGCTCGAATGTGCTGGAGGAAGAGAAGTCACATCAGTGACACCCAGAGAAGATTGACTGAAAGCACAGGTAATCTGAATGAAAGAAAGATTTACAGCCTGAAACCGAAAATCAATCAGAAGGACAACACACGTACGTCAATCCAAATATCTGCATAGTTGAAAAGGGAAAGCGGCGCCACGCAGCTGGTCCTCACCGCCCTCACCCTTACTCCTCCAGGAGCAGCCATTTTGAGAAAATCCCAAAGCCTCTGAAGGAATGAAAGAGCATCGCAGGCTGCGCTCACGGACCGCCCCTGTGTGTAACAGCCCCTTTTCCCCATCTTCCCGCGTCAAACACTGGAGAACGCTGCACCCCTGCCTCCTCCTCTCCAGCACTCCCCGTGAGGGAGGGAAGCTGCCGCCCCCCCCCCCCACCGGCAACAAGGACTCAGGGCAGAGAATGGGCAAACAAGTGAATGGCTCATGCCACGTCCACCCTGGAGCTTAGGACCTGATCACGCAAAAGGTAAAGAAACTCGGTAAGTTCAAAGCGACCCAAAAGTAAATTATCATACAAAACAACCAAGATAGACATGGGAGAATCAAAACAGAACAGCGGAGCAAAGAGGTTCAAAACATGAATATTAAATTCCATGAGAAATTTAATAATCATGAGACAATATCAAATAGAGATTCCAGAAATAAAAAATTATATAGAATTCATAAATTGCAGAAGTGTAAGATGTGGAGACAGGACTTCTGAAATTAAGAACAAAATGGTGAATTACGACCAATTACTCAGAAAAGCCATAAAACCTGTAAGAGAATAAGAAAAATGTGTCCAATAGCTTCTAGATGACAGTAAGACCAGAGTGAGGTTAACTGGAGTTAGAAGCAAAAAGAGCACAGTAGAATAAAAAAATTTGTCTATAGAAATCGTAACAGAAAACCTTCCAAGGGCTGGGGATATAGCTCAGTGGAATAAGCACCTGCCTAGCAAGCACGGGGTCCTGAGTTCGATCCCCAGTACCGCAAAAAAAAAAAAAAAAAAAAGAAAGAAAACCTTCCAAGTATGAGAAAAGATTTCAACATATAGGCAAGCAAAGCTTACAGGACACCAACCAAATACAGTGAAAAAAGAAGCCCCCATGACACACTGTGGTCAAAATTCCAGATGTCAAACAAAAGAATCTTAAAAGCTGTCAAAAAAAAAAAAAGCGAACAATCACTTGTAAGGATTTCAGTAGACTTAGGATTAGGATTTCAGTAGACTTCTCAACACAAACTTAAAGGGCTAGGAGAGTCTGTAGTGAAGTATTTTAAGCCCAAAAAGTAAACTTCCAACCCAATTAAACTATCTTGAAAAGCTTGCTTTCAAAATACACAGTGGTATCTCATTTCACAAACTTAATAATGCAGTGGCACCTTGGTTCACAAATTTAATTCTCTCCATGATTCTGGTAGCGAACCAAACTGATCGCAAACCAAATCAAGCTGAGTGGTCAGGTTGGATGGTGACCTTATGGGGAAATTGGATTTGGTTCACAGTTGATTTGCTTTGCAACCAGAATCATACAAAGAATTAAGTTCATGAATGGAGGTTCCACTGGTAGAGAAATAAGGAACTTTCATGAAAAGAGAACACCTTAAGAGTTAGTAACATTAACACCATAAAATCACTCCAGAAAATACTCAAGAGTATTCTGGACAGAGACAACAAAACCAAAAAGCCAAACTTTCAGGTGGGTTGAATATATCAGGCAAAGCAAACTGATAAACAAACCAGCAAAAAAAGGAGAACCAGGGAGTCATCAACAGGAAAAGAACACACTGTCAGGAATAAGTCAGCACCTTGCAGTAGTAACTCTCAATGCTGAGGGCCTCAGTTCTCAAGGTAAGAGACACAGATTGGCAGACTGGGTCAAAAACCAGGATCAAACAATCTATTACATTGAAGAAACTCATTTAATCCAAAAAGATATACATACACTAAAATAATCAAAGGATGGAAAACTATTTCATGCCCCAGGCCTCTGGAAGCCAGCAGGGGTAGCAATTTTACTCTGCAGGTACATTTCAAGCCACACCTGATGAGGACATGCAAGGGAGGTCACTAAGTATAGTCAGGGAAATAATACAGCAGAAAAAGTTAACATTTGTATATGCACTGAATACTGGAGCACTGATTGTCATACAACAAATACTGCTATACAGAAAAGATCAAATAAACACCAACAAAATAATAGTGGGTGACTTTAATATCCCACTTTCTCAAAAATACAGATCAACTAAACAAAATGATAAAGAAATAGCAGACTGAACCACACCTTTGAACAAGCATACTTAATAGGTATCTACAGAATGTTCTACCTTCTTACAGCACAATACGTGTTTATTGCAATCAGTGCTCACATTTGAAAAACAGAGAAAGCTCAAATAAATAACTTGGTGAAACTCAAAATAATCAAAAACTAAGCCAAAACTAAGCCAAATCCAAAACTAAGCCAAATTTAAAGAGGGAAATAATAAAGATCAGAGTGGAAAAAAATAAAATTGTGGCAAAAAAAATCAAGAAATTGAAGAACTGGTTCCTTGAAAGAATAGATCAATCCTTAGCCAAAGTTAGCAAAGGAACAGATAAACTACTAGCCAAAGTTACCAAAAGTGAAAAACTCCTATCAATGCAATTAGAAAGAAAAAGGGAAAATAACAGACACTGTCAAAATTCAGAAGAAGTAACCACCATGGAAAATTGTCTTCCAACAAACTAAAAAGTTTGAAGAAACTGGCAGATTTCTAGACTCATATGAATTGGCAAAATTAAACCAAAAAGACATAAAAATTCTGAACAACCCAATAACAAGCAATGAAGTTGAAGCAGTAATAAAAAGCCTACTAAGAAAAACCTGTACCTGATGGATTCACTACTGAATTCTATAAGAGTGTAAGAATGTTACAGCACCACTAATCCTCAAACTCTTCAATGAAATTGGAAGGAGCACTTCCAAAATAATATCTGGATGCCAGCACCACCTTTGACCTCAAATTTAGAAATGACCCAACTAAAAAAAGCAAACGACAGCTCAATCTCCCTACTGAACATAAGAGCAAAAATTCTTAATAAGATATTGGCAAATACGTGCAACAATTCTTCGAAAGAATCATATATCAGGACCAAGTTGGTTTCATCCCAAGGTTCCAAGGATGGTTCAACTTACAGAAACGTAATATAGCACATAAACAGAAGGACAAAAACACAGATCATATCAATAGATAAAGAAAAAGCTTTTGACACAATCCAACACTAATTTATGATAAAACAAACAAACAAAAAACTAAAAAAAAAAAATTAGAAGAATCTTAGCTCTATCTGGTAAAAACCATTTATGATAAACCAATACCCAAAGTCATTAAATGGAGAAAAACTGAAACTTTGTCCTCTAAAATCAGGAACAAGACAAGGATGCAACTATCACCACTTCTGAAACTTAGCCAAAACAATCAAAGAACTAAAAGGGGCGCATATAGGAAAGGAGGAAGTCACATTATCGTTATTTACAGAATACATGATTCACTACATAGAAGGCCCAAATATTCCACCAAAAGACTCCCAGAATGCCCTCAGTTCCTCAAATTCGATAGTGGACATCCACACCATACTTTTCTAATGAAAATATTTAGTTTAGTGTAAAAGTAGCCAGCTGTGCATTTCAGGAACTGTGCAGAGAATACAGGAAGCACCCTTTGTGTTCACCCCCTTGGTAGATGACTGGCAAGGTGTATGCACCTGTGTCAGTGTACCAACAGGTTAGTTTTACCCACCTTATGCACCACATTACATTTTTGTGTATTTGTAATTTGTTTCATTGAAGGTTTTCTTTTGGTTTTTCTTGTAGAATTAACCCAGTTCAGTATAGCATCTCATGAAATCTGCCTTTACAACTTCGAGAGGAAATTGAAAGTGAGTCATCAGGTAACTTGTCTACCAATGATGACCTGGATTGTGCAAGCCAAGGAAGTTGTGACAGTGAGATGGAGCAAGATATGACAGAGAGGAACAGAATGAAGACCTTGATCTAGATGAGAAGATGATATTAATGCTAATAAGCATTTGACTAATCAAAATACTACAAAATGGTCATGTATACCTGAGCAACCCAATGTTAGAATAGGTCATAACATATTATTAGATTCTTGCCTGGGTTGAAACCTATTGGATAGAATACCAATATTATAATTCAATGTTGGATATTGTTTATAACAGATGATATGCTACAAGATTTTGTGAAATACAATAATAAAAATATAAGTGAAGCATTCTATATGTACCAATAGTAATATTCAAAAATACATTTATCATGACCCCTCAGTATCTGAACTAAAAGGATTCTAATTGTCAGAATTTAAAGAGTATATGGAAAAGTGACAGGTGTGGCACTGAGACTTTTAGAATAATAATGAAACGAGATTTGGTGTCCTTCGAAAATGCCTATGTTTTGATGACAAAAACACCTGCCAAGAAGCCAGGCATGGTGGCACACACCTGTAATCCCAGCACTTGGGAGTTTGAGGCCAGCTATGGTGGCCTGAAAGTAAAACCTTGTCTCAAAAAAAAGAAAAAAAAAAAAAAAAAAAAAGACCTGCCAAGAAAGAAAACATAATCCAACAAGTTGGCTGATATTTACTCATTTGTTGAAAACTTTGTTTCAAACTATCAAACAATTTATACAACAGGCAAATACATGACAACTTGCATCATTTCATGGTGGTTGTAGCTATTGGCAATACATGCCAAGTGAACCCCTTCCAAATATGGTATAAAAATATATGTCCTGGTAGATGTGAAGGCATTTTACATCTTAAATTTAGAAATTTATCCTGCGACTCAGCCATCAGCTCTTTATTTATGTAGTAAAAAAAAAAAATATGATGTTGAGAACAGACTTGTTGCACCTATTTCAAAAAGTAACCCAAATACCACATTGGACAGTTAGTTCACAAGTTATCCATTGGTGTTACATTTGCCAAGAGAACACCAATTGACCTGCACAGGAACTATCTGCAAGAACAAAGTGGAGATTACCCCCAAAATGTTGCAAGTTCACAATAGAGAAATGTATAGTACAATCTCTGGATTTCAGAAAGACATAACATTGGCCTCATATGTGATGAAGAAAAATAAAGTAGTACTGATACTGTCAACGTTTATACTATGATGAGAAGGTTGATAGTGAAGCCTAGTACTTGAGGGTCTGAGGGAAGAGGATTCCGTGAGTTCAAGACAGCATGTGCGACACACTAGCATGGACTACATAATAAGACTATCTCACAAAAAAGATTGATAGTGAATCCTTAACGAAAATAAGCCAGAAATAGTCACATTTACAACAAAATGAAAGGCAGAATAGATGTCATTGATGGGTTGTGCAGCAACTGTAATGTCACTTGAAACAAAATGCACTGGCCAATGGCTGTGTTTTACTGAATGCTAAATGTGTCAGGCATAATTTCACAGTCGACAAAGAAAACAAGTACAAAATATCACAAAGAAATGTTTTTAGATGATTGGGACTAGAATTAATACATGATCAATTACAAGAGAGGAAGATTAATGTATCTACCCAAAGAACTATGCAAAAAGTTCTGGAGCAATGAACAGAGGGATGAATCATCACAAGAAACTCCAAAGAAAACAGGAAGACCAGGATGATGTCACATATGTTGTACCAACAAAGACAGGAAAACAAAACATGTGTACTATCGGTGCAAGCAATACTCATATGTGGAACATGCTGTTTTCACATGTCAAGACTGCATCAGGTGTAATAGTTAAAGATTATCTTCGTGGTAGAGTTTTATTTGTATTTTTATTGTAGTTCACAAAGGAATTTATTTCTGTTATAATTTTTTAGATTTTTGTAACCAAGTAAACTTTGACTTTAAAAATGTAAATGTTTATTGTAAACACTCATTATATATTAAACACTTAATATTTTATTTTATTGATTTTTATTTTACTGTTAAATACACATTGTATAATAAAACTTATAAAATTAGAACAAATAATTCATTAATAAAAATACTTCCAAAAAATAAATGTGGGTATGATACACCCATTTTAATGCTCCTTTAAAAAAAATTCACCATGACCCCCTGGGGGCTACTAACCAAATTTAGCCATGTAGCAGGGTACAAAATTAATACCCCCAAATCAATAGAATTCTTGTACACCAATAATGAACTCACTGAGGAAGAATTTAGGAAAATAATACTATTCACCATAGCATTAAGAAAAATTAAATACTTTGGAATTAACCTAACCGAAGAAGTGAAATAGCTCTACAACAAAAATCACAGTACTATGAAAAGATAATTGAAGAAGATATCACAAAATGAGATGTTCCCTCTTCTTGGTATGCAACACCAATATTGTTAAAATGGCAATATGTCCAAAACTGATATATAGATTTAATGCAATCCCAATCAAAATACCTACAACATCTTCCACAGAACTAGACAACACAACCCTAATATTTATATGGAATCAGAAGAGAACTTGGGTGACAGAAACAATTCTGGGCAACAATAGCAAAGCAAAAAGAATCACAATACCTGACTTTAAGTTATACTACAGGGCTACAGGGGTAAAAATGGCATGGTATTAGTACAAAAACAGACATCTAGGTCAATGGAACAGAATACAGGATTCAGAAGCAACTCCAGGCATATTCAGCCATCTGATCTTTGACAAAGGAGTAAAAAATGTAAAGAGAAAAGATCTCTTTGGTAAATGCTGCTGAGAAAATTAGCTATCCACGTGCAGAAAATTGAAGCTGGGCCCATATCTCTCTCCATGTACTGAACTAAATCAAAATGGATCAATGATCTAAATATTAAAACAGAAACACTTAATCTACTAAAAGATAAGTAAAACTCTTGAAGTCATAGGTATAGACAAGGATTTTCTGAACAGAACTCCAATTGCAAATGATAATAAGAAATGACAGTACTAATCAACAAATGAGATTATATCAAATTAAGAAGCATATGTACAAAAATGATCAACAAAATAAAAAGACAATCTACAGAATGAAAAAAATGTTGCCAGCTATTACTTAGAGGACTAATATTGAGAATATATAAAGAACTAAAAATAATTAGACCTGCCCAAAATAAAAGACCCAATCAAAAATGGGCAACAGAAATAGACATTTCTAGGAAGAAGACTTTCAATTGGCCAAAAAACATATTACAGTACTAAGATTTCACCTTACACCATAAAGAATGGCAATCCTTAAGAAATCCAATAATAACAAATGCTGGCCAAGCTGTAGTGAAAAATAAATGCTTCTGTACTTTTATGGAAATTTAAATAAACACAACCACTAATGAAATCAGTATGGAGTTTCTCAAAAAACTAAAAAATAGAAATTTCATTTGATCTAGCTATTCCCTTCTAGGTATCTTACCTAAAGATCTAAAGACAACACATCACAGTAATACTTGCACACCAATGTGTACGGCAGCACAATTCATAATCAATAAATCTTGGAAGTAGATTATATTTCCATCAACAGATGGATGGATGTACAAAATATGGTATCTATACATAATGGAATACTACCTGGCTATGAAAAAGGAAAAATTCAGGATGCTTTTAAGAAAATGAACATGCCTTGAAAGATAATGTTTAGTGAGACTCACTGTGTAGACTTTCTCCCGTGAAGAACAACTGGCGGAGATCCGGGGAAGATGGCGACCGGGTGAGCAGCAAGGGAGTGAACCTCCTTAATAAACACCACCAGCTCGAGACAGACTTGGTGAGCGTGAATGCCGGAACCTCGGCTGGGAAGTTTAAACTGGGCGTATTTCTCTGAGATGCCGGGGGAGATGTGGTAGGGCGGACCAGGCTGCCGGGGCGAGACGTGGGAAAGT
>PVLD010015929.1:0-46654 GCA_004027595.1 Dinomys branickii | reverse complement strand
CGCGAGCGCCGATATCTCACCAGTTATTGGAGTCCCTGCAGGCATGAAGGTTCCAAGGTGCCAGTCTATCCTTTGGGGCTTTCTGCGCGGCCCGCCCGATGCGCACGAAACGTGAGACCGCTGGGCGTTGCCGCCGCCAGAGAGCCGATCTCTGTCGGGAGTCGCCGGAGAGCTGCGCCGGGTCGGGGGGCGGGAGGGAACGAGCCGTCCGTGCTCTCAGGGCTCTAGGACCCAGTAACTCTCTCTCTCCGCTCCCGGCGCTTGGGTCTCTCCGCGCGGCCTGCCCGACACGCGCGAAACGTGGGATTGCCGGGTGTCTCCGCCGCCAGCAAGCCGATCTCTGTCGGGAGTCGCCGGGGGGGCTGCACCAGCTCGGGAGGCGGGAGGGACCGAGCCGGCCGCGCTCCCACGGCGCCTGGACCGAGCCAAGCTTCCTTCCCGCGCGGATTGTCCCTGGCTCCCAGCGACTGGGGCTTTCCCACGTCTCGCCCCGGCAGCCTGGTCCTCCCTACCACATCTCCCCCGGCATCTCAGAGAAATACGCCCAGTCTAAACTTCCCAGCCAAGGTCCCGGCATTCACGCTCGCCAAGTCTGTCTCGAGCTGGTGGTGTTTATCAAGGAGGTTCGCTCCCTTGCTGCTCACCTGGTCGCCATCTTCCCCGGACTCCATAACTCAGTATTAATTGGGGTAATTTTTTGAAGCTTTTGAGAATCTTTATATTTTAATATTTTTAATGGGAAAGAAGGAGGGTTTCAACTTGGAGGAAAAGCATTCCCCATGTATATCATCCAGGAATTCATTTTATAGAATGTCAAGCATGCATATCATGTGACCTGAACTTTACTTGTAGAAATAATAGTGACTTGATCTGCCACATGTCTTGGGCATAGCACTACGTAGAGTCAAACCTGAGTTTAATGTCCGAAACCTACATTTACCCTAAATAAAATGGGAAAGTGTTCCCTGTGATGTGGCTAGTGAGTTCTTCTGGGTGATGGCAGTCTCCTGTCCTACTAGTGGAAACTAAATGTTCTTTCTTTGTGTTGTCTTACTGGCTTATTTAGGGTTGGGTTTTGTTTTGTTTTTTCCACTGAGAAAATGTGCCTTTTTGTTTTGTTTTAGACAGGTTCTTGGTATATAGTCCAAACTAGGCTCAAATTTATACTGTGTGGCCCACACTGGCTGTAAACTCATGATTCTCCTACCTCAGCTCCCCATTGCATCTAGCTAAAACTGTCACTTTTCTAGAAGTCTCAGGGTTTTATATGAGACTCTTGAGTTCTAAATCCCTACACCCAAGATCTCATTTCTCCTCATATGGGTATTAAAAAGTAAACTGCTTGATTATAAAGACTAGTTTCCAGATTTCAACTTATATTCTCATAAACTCACTAAGATTGGAGGAACATTTCCAAATTCTGTAGATTACAAGATGGAAGATTCATTTCTCAAATGAAGATATGACTGTATATTTTGAGAAATGTTATAAACCATCTATCAGCCAACGAAGGTCAATCACTCTCTCCTGGTTTAGACTTAAGTTTATAGAGAACATGGTTTAATGGAGAGTTAATAGAAATTAATAGAAATTAATTATAGAAATTAATTCTATAATACATGCTTTATTCTCAACAATGAATATATAAAACTACTTTTAAAGAAATAACCATAAAAGCAGAGAAATAAAAATCAACCTGTCTTGAATAACATGAAAAGGAGACTCATTTTTTTTAGAGTGATCAACTGAAGGTCAACAGCAGTATGTATTTGTACCTTCCTTTGCTCATTTTTCATAAAGGAAATATGTGAAATACCCCTGAAAGATTTAGTTCCTGGGGCCAAAAGTAGACTCCAGTGGTTTGAGTGTCTCATAGCCTAACCCCTACAATACTGTGCACCCTTGTAATTTATCATGTTTCTATGGGGACATCCATTCTAGAACATTGGTAACAAGACTTTCTACACATTGCTGGTTCTGTGTCAGCTACCAAACTCAGCAGAACAACCCCTAAAACATTGACTCTCAAGTCACTTTTGCAAAGGGCTCATTCTGGTTCATTTGAACAGATAAGGGTTGTTTTCTACCTAGCTTGTAGACTGTTTCCATCAAAGCTGCCTAAAAAGTACACTTTTTCTAGGTTGGTCCCCACAGTGAAATCCTGGAAAATAGCGAAGTGGTGTGAGCTTCTGTACTTCCTGTGCTATAGGTTGAGTGCAGATGCCTGTAGAGGGCGCTTCTGACAGGCTTCTGTGCCATGCTTCCCAGCAAGCCCCCTGTGGAGTTCCCTCTTAGCCCCTTCATAGGAAACACATCGCCCTGCTTTTTACAGGTCTTTGCAACAGAGATCTCAAAATTTCCTTTTCCAGGTGACTAACTTATACATCTCCATGAATAGGCATACTTTTTTTTGTTCAGAATTTAATACACTTTTCCCTCCATTTTACCACAAATAACCATTGTACTCACCAGACAGGGTACTCCAGCCAGTCTAGGGCCATGCTGTTTCAGGCATAACAAAATGCTTGTAAGGACAACCTTGTCTTGGCTCTCTTTACAGTCTCAGACTTTACTTTCGGTTTTCCCTTTAGAGAAACCTGCCTAGCAAAACTCTTTATTAAATTGGCAGTGTACCCACTTCCCCATTTGTAAACTCCAGCAGACAGAACAGTACCAGAGGAGGATACATGTGGTGTAAATGCCACTACAAACTTATATTCCCGTTTAGCCATTCCTTTTATCAACATGTGTTGTAAAATGCTGTATTTTGCCCATCCTCCTCCTCCTGCCACACAAAACTGTGTCTCCTTAGGATGCTGAAGGCACTCACTATGCCATTTTCAACCTTACTTCCCTGGGTACAAACCTGTCTATCATGTCTTTAGCAGGTTCTCTCTTGCAGTTTTGTATATATTTACTAGCACTCCATGGACTTCATATTCTGTATAAATATGCTGAAGTAGTTCCCATGCTAGAAATACTCTGTCAGACTCGTGTACCACATAGCTACCTTAAGCTCCCATCCAAACTTCTCAGAAATAAACTACCATTTTTATATTCTACTCACCAGTCAGCTAACAAAGCCTACTTTATGCTGCCAGCTGTGCCTGAGCTTCCCTTAGCTGATTCATCAGTGGTCAGAGCTTTCCTACAGATCTTCATCTTTATTTAACACTATTATTCACTCTCTTCTCTTTTCCTTCTTGAGTCAGGTTCAAGAACAAAATTGTTATGCAGTAAAATTTGTTAGCATTCATTTCTCTTGAGTTTTGACAAACACCTAAAGTCATGTCATTATAGTTTCACCTCCCCTCAATATATTTTCATATTTGGACCATGTTTTCTTGGAATTTTATCTAGGAGATTTCATCTCCTGAAAGGGTAAATGGCTGCCCAGTACAGGGTGATAACTTCCAAGTACTTACGTCCATCCTGAGTCTAAACATCACTCTGTTTCCAGTTGTTTCCAGTGATCTCCATTAGAAAACCCAAGCATAGCAATTTTAACATACCGAGTATAAAACTAATCATTTCCCCCAAACACATTGTCTCAGTTTGTGGCACTGCCTTTAATTAAATTAAAATCCTGTAGGCATGGTTGGTGGACTTTTCCCT
Source organism: Dinomys branickii (assembly GCA_004027595.1). Classification (NCBI taxonomy): domain Eukaryota; kingdom Metazoa; phylum Chordata; class Mammalia; order Rodentia; family Dinomyidae; genus Dinomys; species Dinomys branickii. The sequence continues at coordinate 43,039 of PVLD010015929.1, read as the reverse complement.
GAGTTCCTTTTCTTTCACTTCTTCCTTGAGTTATCCTTTGCTTCTTTACCAGAGCTTCCTGATTTTACTTGTTATGTTTGCTGACTTTGTTCCCTCTTCTCCATTTCCTTCTACTACTGTCTACACCTCCATTTCTGCATGGGGTGCCTCTCAATTTTCCTCTTTCCCCATTTTGCTTCCCACTTTCAGATTCATCTCTACCAAGCAGCCAGAAAACTGTATTTTAAAATACATATCTTCTGCGTCTGATGGTGTGTGCCTGTAACCCCAGCACTCAGGAGGCTGAGGCAGGAGGATCATCTAAGTTCAAGGCAAATCTGGGCAACATAGGGAGTTCAAGACCAGCCTGAACTACATAGTTAGACCCTGTCTCAAAAAAGAAAGAAAAGCAGATCTGGGCAGGGAGTGTGGCTCAGTGGTAGAATGCTTGCTGGCAGGTACAAGTCTTTTAAGTCTAATCCCTCAATCCTCTGAATAAATAAAAATGTAGATCTGGCCTTGCCATTTATATCTTTGCTTAAACCCTTCAGGATGTATTGGATGAGAGTGGAAAGCATTCTCCTAGAAGATAAACTAAAAGCTTTTCAAATTTTACTATAAGGTCTTTTAATACTATATGGTCATATCTCTCTCCAGCATCATCTGTGGAAATGGATCAGTGCTCTAGAAGTTTGAAGAACATTGCAAAGATCCCCTTTTAAGTTATAGCTGCCATCCTCTGAGTGTATATATAAGACTGAATGTAACTTTTCGTATGTTTAATTATGTCAAACACAGGATTAAGGTGTAGAGGCCACATGAAAGGAAAAGAATCAGACCAGCAATTCTTACCCTTCTGCTTTTTTATTTCTGCGATCTTGATGCGTTTCCTAACATCTAAATTGTTTTCTCATTCATGAAATGATAACAATACTATGCTGTGAAATTGTAATGAAGATAAAGGGTATTATGTGTAAAGCACTTATCACGAGACTACTGGGACAACTGTGTCCTGTGTAATTATTGAATAATAATACTTCTATTTTCAGCTAGTATAAAGGCCTAAATGTTCTTTTTGAACTATCCTAATATTATACAGAATAGATGGATATTGTAATCTCTTCTGTGAAGAATTTTTCCTGCAACATAGAAAAGCTCAAGGGATACTGTGTGAAAAGTTCATTATTTTTAAATACTGGGGATTTAACTCAGTACTTATAGACAAGAGTTCTACTACTGAGCAACATTGCCCTCCCCCCTTTAAATTTTATTTTGAAATAGGGTCTTGCTAATTTACCAGGTTGGCCTTAAACTTGGAATGGAATCCTCATGCATCAAACTCTGCTGAAGTTACAGACAAGTGCAGCCACGCCCAGCTGAAAAGTTCTTGTAAAATGCTCATGATGAGATGGTAGGAAATACCTTAATATAGTCTCCATGAATGTATAACTATGTTTAAAAACATTGCATCTATTACATCATTTAATCTTCACAATACACATATCTTAAAATAACTTGTGCTGCAATTGGAAGTAGGAAGAATGTCTGCTTAGAACAGTGAACACAGCCATGAGAAGAACTGAGGCATTGGGACGTGCTGTGCCATGGATGAACTTTCAAAACCTAATGCAAAGTAAGGAAAATCACAGAGACCACATGTTTAGTGTTCAGTTTATGTGAAATGTATATTCACAAAGACAGAAAAATTAGTGGTTGTTAGGGATGGAAAGGAGGGTTAGGAGGAAGTGCTAATAGGCAAGGGGTTTCTTTTTGGGTTAATGGAATTATTCTAAAGTTAATTGATGGTGATTACACAATTTCTGTAAGAATGCTATAAACTACTAAATAGTATACTTTTAAAAGATGAATTTTATTATCTCAGTTAACTATTGTTGTTTGAGATCTGCTCAATATGTATCCTAGACTGTCACTGAACTCTAAGCAGTCCTCCTGCCTCAGCCTTCTGAGTGTTGGGATTATAGGCATGTGTCATCACACCCAGCCATCTGTTGTATTTTTAAAATGTATGGATGTTGTATTTTAAATCTGAAGGGTTTTTTTTTCCTTTTTGAGGCAGGGTCTCGCTATGCAGATCAGGCTGGCTTTGAACTCACTTTTTGTAGCCTAGGCTGATCTCAAATTTGCAATGATCCTCTTGCCTCAGCCTCCCAAATGCTGGGATTACAGGTGTGTGTCACCATACCCAGCTAATTATTTTTATTTTTTTTTAAAGAAATGTTTTTTTGTTTTTTTTTCAGCTAATTATTTTTAATGTATAAGTCACACAGAATTTGAGTGACATTTGAAATATTTATATCAGTAAATCTGATCATACAGATTGTCAGGTATTAAAACATACCAGTCTGCTTTGAATGATTCATAATAGTTTTCAAGACTATGCCTTATTCATTATTACATCAGTTACCATTTTTCAGTAATAAGAATAGGAAGAAGGCAAGTATTCCTCAGAAATATTTTATCTTAATTATATTTTAAAATTATCAGTACACACTGATTACATTCATCATGGGGAGTGGGTGCCTGCACATAACACACCTTAGTTCTATGCCTCTTCCCCTTTCTTCCCTTCCCCCTCCCTCCATCACTTAGTCCTCTGCCCATTTGGAAATGATCTAGCTCCATTATTTTGCACCTTATTTACACTTTAGGGTTTCAAGTATAAGAGAAACCATACGATATTGAAAAGCTTATGTGTCTGATTTATTTCACTTAATATTATGGTCTCAAGGTCTATCCATTTTCCTACACATGACTCAGATGTATCGTTTTTATACCAGAGTAGTACCCCATTGCATATCAGTACATTTTCTTTAACCATTCAGCTGTTGGTGGACATTCAGCAGCAGCTGTGCCACCATGGACAATAGCATAGAAATCAGAAACCATAATTGTATGAAAGACAAACCGGATATTGACATAACCAATGATGGAAAAGAGATCTGCAGTAATCTAGATCAAAGGCACCCACTTACCGACGTACAGTAAACATCTGCCAAATCCACAATTAACAGCAAGAAATAGTTCAACAATGAAAGTATGGAGTCGCTAAATATGTGAAAAATAAAAAAAACCTAATTGTACAGTACTAATACAAGTGGAGAAGGTAGAAGGGGGGAATTAGAAAGTAAATTTTGAAATTTTTACTTGAATTTTTATTTGAAAAATAAAGAGGACAGAAAACTGAGATTAAAGATCCAGTTAAAAAACAAAATAGAATTAGATAAAAGTAGCAGAAGACAAGAAAAAGAAGAAAAGAGGGCAAAAAGAAAGGAGGCGCTAGGGCAGCCACCCAGGCCGAGGCGTTTCTCTGATCCTGCTGGTAGACGCGGATGCGGACGGCCAGTGAGCTGTGTGTTGGAGGCCGCGGCAGGGGGGTGCGGTGGGTGGTGGGTGGGATGTTGTGAGTAAGCAGCGCTTTGGACTGAACGCCAGCACTTTCAGACCCTGTCTCTGAAAACCACGTGCTGCTGGCCTGGCTTCTCTGTGTCCTCTGTAGCCTGAGCATGGATCCTTTTCCTAACCTGTGCTTTTCAAGGGGGTCTATGTCTAATCTGAATCCTCTCCAAAACTGTCTCCGTGGCCATCTTTCACCCAGTCACTGTGGGAAGGTACTCGGAGCCACGGAGGCTAGAAAGTAATTACAGGCGCAAGAGGAATCCAGCCCGACAACACGGGAGCTCCTGGAAACACGTAAACAAGCCATTGTAGCTTGTTCACCGATTGCTGAGGAGTGATCCTGAAATCAACCAACCTCTTCACGGTATAAATAAACCCTCTACAGATCTTCGGTAGTTCCCCTTCTCCGCTGAGAGTGAGGACCTCCACCTGATCCCAGCTTTTTGTCTGTCTATTTTTTCCTCATTCTCACTGCGGTTCTTTCCCGGGTACAGCAAGAACCCAGCGGATCCCTACAGGAAGGTGACCACTGAAACCCTGAAGTGCAGTTTTTCTGTGACTTCTGACTCCTGGATTAGCTCAGTCCTAAACAACTAATCCAGTCCCCAAGTGGTTTCTGATTAATCATTCAAATATGACAGGTGCAGCAATGGATTTCTTTTCTAGTTCTCTCCTCTCATGGGGAAAGAGTAAAACCCCACGCCATTTTTGCAGTTTTGAGTAAAAGTGGACGACTTTTCTTGAGGCCTGCACTGTAGACCCTGTGTGTGGTTCCTCTCTAGGCCTGCCAGCCATTTGGGGCTTACCTTGGTGTGGAGTCAGGTCCTCCTCTGCAGGAGCAGGGTTGGCGTTCCTACCTGCTTCCTTTCCCCCTGCATTGTCTTCAGCGGCTTCAGTTTCGATGTGATTTCTGTTTTTCCAGTTGGCTCTTTCTTAATTCTCAGCATTTTTCTTCCTTTTCTCTTTGCTAAATTGTTATTTTCCAGGTGTTGTGAGTCCAGATCCTAGAGAAACTGATTCTACACCATCTTTTTTCTGTTTTATGTAAATTTTTGATGCCATTTGTTTCAGGTCAATTTTTATAAAGTAATGTTTAGAAAAATTCCACTCTTTGACTTACAATTTCAAACTTTTCAACAAACATTTGAGCAATTCTGAGTTGTAATAAGTAAATGTTACTATTTTTATCACTGTCTGGCACTTCTTGAAATTGTATTGATATAAGTTCTAGGAAGTCCTGCAAAGTGTAAGCATGCACTCTACCACTACAGTTATACCTCCAGCATCTATGTTCGTTTTTAAATGAATAATTGTAGTACTTAAAATGTTCTTTTCCCCTAGTAGTGGGGAATGATCCCAGAGCATTGTGCCTTGTGCAGGCTAGGCAAGTATCCTACAAATGATCTTCATCTCGACATTTTTGAGATAGGGTCTCACTAAGTTACTCAAGCAGGCCTTGAACTTGTGATCCTTTTACCTCAGTAGTTAGAATTACAGTTGCAAACCATTACACCCAGCTTAGAATATGTTTTTATTGCCTATTCTGTATTTTGGGACATACTGGGGAGGGCTATTCAAATTGGGAGCTGTCACAGAAAGCCAAGAAGTAGAGAGTTTTTATAAGGTAACAAAAAAATGTGATTTCATTTGTTCGGGTAATAGTAACTTATACCTGCTATGTGATATACCTTCCTCTGACCTCTGATCCACCAAAATGATTGAAACAAAGTCTCCACCAGGATCTTGATGGTTTTATATCAAGACAGATTTATAATTATTGGGATAGGGAATGTGAAGAAATGAAATAAGAAATGCTGACTTTTTAGTGTGCCTTTTATTACTCGTGGTTCCCTTCTGTTAAGGTTATGGCATGTAAATCACAAGAAACGGGGACTTACTGATGATCCTGTTGGAAGGTTTCTGTCAGGCTTACATACTCAGTATGCTGCAGTGCAGCCTTTTATTTAGGTGAAAAGCACTGAGCAGATAAAACACTGCTATACTTAGGTTGTAGTCTAAAAATTATATATCCACTATATATCCGTGATGACATTTCTGCATCTCTACTAGATTTGTTTTAAGTAAGTTGTACTATATTTTGATGGTAAAAGTTACAAAAGAATTAAAATGCACAAATGTCTAAGAACCTGCAGAAAGAGCAGCAGTACAATAATAGAAGCCTAGAAAATAATCGTCTTTGTTCTCACCGATGAAAGAATTGCGTAGTGGACTGTCATTTGCTGAGCTGTTTAGAACAAATCTTACACTTAAAGTCACTTCACCATTTTGTTTTTTCCAATGACTTTGACCTATACTGTGCTGTAGGGGTAATAGACAAGCACATTCTTCACACTGTCCTCCACTACTAAACTGAGGAACCCATTGTTACAAAAGCAAAAGATAATTGAATCAAGATAAAATCAAGGTAGAATAAGAGGAGAAGATGTAAGAACAAGGTAGAGTGGAAAAGGAGAGTGTTGTATGGGAAAGACAAGAATTTTGAAGTTACATCTCTTTTAATTACCACTCCATCCTTTACTGTCTGGAAAGAGGCAACTTTCTGTAGTAAAGTTTTCTAATCTCAAAAAAGAAATAATAATATCTGCCCAACAGAGATTTATATAAACCGTATTGTACATAAACTTTACCTTTGAGTTTAATTTTGCTCGCATTCCTTTGTTTACTAACAGAACTTCAATGAGCATTTGCTGTGAGCCAGGTATTTTATTAAATGCTGGGTATAGAGAGAATGCAGTATAATACAATTCTTAGTTGCAAAGGGCTCAAATTAACATATTCTTAACTGGTATATAAATTGAACTTCCTGCTGATGTACTTCAGAGACACACAGGGAGGGACTTCAAAAAGTAGATTATGAGGCTGGTAATACAGTGATTTCATTCTCATTTAAGTGAATTCATTTCAAAATCTTTACATAACTATTTGAGACATTATCAAAAACAGATTTAAGTTGAAATTGTAACTTGAAACAGGATAGAAGTCTTAAAATTCTAAAATTACCACTATCAAAGAAGAACTGCAGGATTTAGGGACTAAAAGGAATATGGGCTGTGAGAGACTTTAGATTGAGATTGTGTCAGACAGTAGCTACAAAGAACTTGAGCATAGTGGCAGATAAGGTCATTGAATTTGTGATAAAGTCACCCCAAAAAATCACAGGGAAATGTACAAAATATCTACCAGATTTGTTAAAGATTGAATAGACAAGCAGAACCATTTTCCTTTATTCATTCATTCTGGAGCACAACCCAAACTAAGCTTGAGCTTTTAGGCTACGTACTTCAGAAAGCATTGTATACTCACCCCGCGGTGTCTGAAACTATTCCAATGATAGAAACAGAGTTCCAGCAGTGTCCTTCTGGCTGAGCATGTCTAACTGTAGAATCACCCACTTAATCTCCTTAGTCTAGGTGGAAGGCTGGTGTCCAGTCTGTTTGCAGATGGCAGTGACATGGTATCATGCATGTGTTATTCAGCTTTTCTTGACTGGGACAAAATACCTAATAGCTGCAACTCAAGGAGAAGAGGTTTATTTGGCTGATATAGTTTCAGAGGATTCAGTCCATGGTTAGCTGGCTTGAAGGGAGAAACTGCATGATGGAAAGGCATGGTGCAGAAAAAGTGTAGAACCCATGGTGGGCGGGAAGCAGAGAATGGAACAAAAGACAGGAAGGGGCAGTGGACAAGAACATACTCCCAGGTCACAGCCCCAGGGACCCACCTTTTCCAATCAGGTTCCACTTCCTAATAGTACATTCAGTCCACAGATGAATACAGTGCTTTCGTGATCCCTTCACCTTCAAAAGCTCCTTTGCTGGACACGTAAGGATATTTTCTTATGTGGGGATATTTTTGATCTAAACCATAATAATCTATGACCTGAGAATACTGATTTGGAGCCCAATAGCTGTTCTTTTATGGTGCTTAGCAACTGCTGTAAGCTTATAAAGTGAAGCCTGGTGTTGAGCTGATATACCACTTTATCACTCTACCAGAAGGACTTTGAGGTTACTCTGGATAAAATAAAACCAAATTCTAAGTCTAAATTTTGGCCAAATAGAAGATGAAATAAAGGATGTTCATATAATGAATGAAGAGCCCGTCGTGGTGGCACATGCCTGTAATCCCAGCACTCGGATGCTGAGGCAGGAGGAGCACCGTGAGTTTGAGGGCAGCCTGGGTGGGCTACATAAGTGATTTCAAGACCAGCCTGCACTACACAGCGAGGCCCTGTCTAAAAATAATTTTAAAAAATAATGAAGAATGAGAATCAGAACATTTCTGATCAGTAAGTCTACTATATAAACTAGAATTTTACGGTCTATTTCTCTTAGAATTATAACTTTCAGTCCTTATTACAAAGTAGGTTAATTCAAGAAAGGTGATTGTTTAAACTTCCTGTTTTTGAGCATAGGAGTTATCTTTCTTTGTCCCTAAAAGCAGACAGCCAGCTTCGTATATCTTACTGTTCTGTTGTTTCTTATATTACCAGGTGTGATATGGTGATAATTTTCATTTTAAGTATTTTGTCCCCTTTCTATAGTCTCATGCTATAATGGTGACCTGTTTTGGAGGGGCAATGGTGACCTCTTAATAAGCTATTTTCTTCAATAACAAAAATTTGAAAGAACATTAATAAAATGTGTGTTAATTCAAGGTTTACTTGAAAACTTGAACTTTTCCTACTTGAAATATACTCTTTTAAAAATAAACAGACCATGTTAACTAATCATTACATTTGTTATTAAAATGGCATACAATTAATTTAAAAAATTTTCCAACTAAATGCCCTAATGCTAAAATTTTATTTTGGCAATAAAATAAAATTTATCTCCAGAAGACTAACTAAAGTCACAGTAGGGAATAGCAGGTTTTTTTCTTTATTTTTTTTTAAAGGAATAGGATTCTGATTTTACTGTCTATAAAGGAATAGCCCAGGTTATCACAATAGGAAATAACTTTCTGAATATTTGATTTAGGAGGGTTTTTCAAATATTTTGTGATTCTCAAATTCTATGGCTAGAATAGAATAACATCTTACCTGGTGGGTAAAAATACTAGATATGTTTTAAGATGCTGTTTAACTCTAATTTTAGGATGTTTTAAGAAAAAAAATGACATGTCGTTGCTATATTTTCAACTTGATTAAAATGCACATTTCTTTCATTTATTTTCTGTTAGTGGAATTTTTCAAAGATGGCACATATTAGAGAAAATTCAATATAAAATCATTATAAAATTTAATCTTGCCTTGGCAAAAAGGAAATCAAAAGCCAGTGGGTACCAGGGTAACTTTCTTGTAGAGAACACCTTCAGGTTGGAAAAAAACAAGCATAGCTCATAAAGTTTAAAAATGGGAAATTTACAGAGGTGAAAAAAATAGCTATTAAAAGTAGGAAAAGATGCTCACTCTCAGTAGTGAATGAAGAAGCACCATTTTATAGCCATTCACCTAGCAAATACAATGTTAGACACTTGTGAGGATGGAGGAATGCCAGCACTTGTGTATGTATAATGGAGTATGAAATGTTTCAGTCTTCTTGGAACTAAATCTGACAGTACCTGTTAGATATATAAGTGAAAAGGAGGAGAGTGATGACACTGTTTTAGACCCATTTTGGTAATAAAAGTAATACTAGGTACAGATATATATATAATGGTGGTGTGTGGCAAGAAAAGCAGCAAAACGTGTAAGATCTTTCTAAAGAAATAGTGTACACACACTGTGAAATGTTTGCAGCTGGTAGGAGGTGGATCTGTGTAACAGCCCGGAAGAATTTTCTTTACAAATTAAATGAAAATTATATTTGCAGAATAACTGATATATATAGCATATAGACACTATTATCCTCCTTAAAATAAACTTAAATATTTGTGACTAATTCTATGAACAGCAAGAAATTTAACCTGCTGAAGCAAATTACACTTGACCAGAATTGGCTGATTGGGAGGTAGGACATTACCTTTATATTTGTTTGTTCCAGATGATACTTTTGACACTTATGACAAGAAAACAAAACATAAAAAGCAACAAAAATTAAAAGAAAAAAATCCCTTGAAACCCATTACTCAGATATGCAGGTATATATTTACTTCCATAAATTAAAAAATGTCATGTTATAGTAAATCCTTTTAAAAATACTTTTTTAAAAATTTAAATATTCTTTTCAAAATTCTTTTTACTGACACAGAAATACTTCAGTGTCAGTAAACAGTCTATTATCACTTCCTTGGTAGATGTATAGTAGAAAGAGATATGTTTATGTCTTTAACAACATAGGCCACTTGACCACCACCGTCATTGAGATGTGGCTGACATAAATTTAACATCCGCATACCTAAACCATGTTAGTAGTTTTGACCTCTGTATACTCTATTTAAATCATCAATGCCATCAAGATAACGTAAAGTTTCTTTGTGCCCATTTATAAATTCCTCCCTCCTTCCCTACCTTCCCCTCCATCCCCAGAAAAGCACCAATCTGGTATCACTATAGATTCACTTACATTTTTATAGAATGCCATATAAGCGAAATGATAAAATGGGGGGCACTGTGTGGCTTCTGTGACTTGGCTCATCCTTGCTCTGTATGTTCAACTCTCTTTTAAAAGTTTACTGGCCAGGAATAGTGGTGCATGCCTGTTAATCCCAGCACTCGGTAGGCTCAGGCAGGAGCCACGAACTCCTGGGCTACGTAGTGAGTTCAAGCCAACCTGCATGTACTATATAGGAAGACCCTGTCTCAAAAAACCAAAACAAAACAACAAAACCAAAAACAGAAATTACTGAGTATCCATTTACCACTATTTGTTTAATAGATGAACATTTCAGATGTTTCCAAGTTTTTGTACACATCTGTGTGCTTTTACAGACATAGGCTGTCGTTTCTCTTCCAGAAATAATCTTGAGTAAAATGGATATGAATGGTTTATACATAGACATACATTTCTAAGAAACTGCAGGTATTTTCCAGAGTCCTCGTTCCATTTTATATTCCTACCAGCATTCTTTGAAAATCTTATGCTATCCTGTTGTTCAAGTTTTTTCATACCTTCCCCAAAGTACATTGTGCACATATCTATAGGTCTATTCTGGGGTGTCTGTCTGTGTGTCTGTCTATCTCTGTCTTCCCCTCACTACTGATTTAATAGTCCATCTTGATAGTACCACATTGTCATAAATACTGAGGCTTTGTAGTAAGTTTTAAATTAAGATAGTATTAAGTTCTACATCTGAATTTTGTCAGGTTGTTCTTTTTGTATCTGAGACTATCATGGTTTTCTGTTTATTAATTACCTATTTGATATTTGAATATTAAACCAACTTTGCTTTCATGGGATAAAACTGGGCATGGTGACATACACCTGTAATCCCAGCCACTAGGGAGACTAATGCAGGAGCTTTGAGGCCGACCTGGGCAATTTTTTTCCAATCAAATTTTATTGGTACATTTTAGGTATATATAATTATTATATTCATTATAGAGAATTTGTACCTGTACATAATATAATGTGTCTCTTTTTCCCCCATTCCTCTGCCCTCTCTTCAACCTTTCCTTCCCTCTCCGTCTACAAAAGCTTTGTTTCCATTTTTTCCTTTTCTCATTTTTTTTACTTGTCCTTTCCTTTCCCACCCTCCAGGTCCCCCACCCATTTGATCATTTTCTTCTTATTTCACAATACCTATTATACATTGTGGTCCTTATTTACACTTTCATTTCTCATGTCAGAGAAACAATGTGGTATTTACACATTTGTGTCTGATTTATTCACTTGAGTATGGTCTCAAGGTACATCCACTTACCATGAGTATTTGGGCTGTTGCCAAGATTTTGCTATGAACAATGTGCCACTATAAACATGAGTGTGCATATATCGCTGTGGTGTCATGCTTTTGCTTCTTTTGGGAAGATACCAAGAAGAGGAACAGCTGGTTGAATGGAACCTCTAGTCCTAGTGTTTTGAGGAATCTTCACAGTGATTTCCACCGTGGTTGTACTAGTCTACACTCCCACCAGCAGCGGAGAAGGGTTCCTTTTCCCCCCACAGCCCCACCAGCATTTGGGAGTTGATTTGTTGATAATAGCCATTTTTTCTGGGATGAGATGAAATCTTAGCATTGTTTTAATTTGCATCTCTTGAATGACCAGTGATGTTGAACATTTTCTCATAATATTTATTTACTGTTTGTACTTCTTCATCTGAGAAGTGTGTAGTCATATCAGAGTCCCCTTTTTGGATTGGGTCTTTAAATTTGTAGGGTCTGATTTTTTTTGAGTTCTTTATATATCATAGATAATAATCCTTTTTCTGAGGAACAACTGCCAACACTTTTTTCCTACAATGTAGGTCGTCTCCTCATTCTGTTAGTGGTTTCTCTTGCCGTACAAAGCTTTTTAATAAGATGAAGTCTCAGTTGTTGATTCTTTGTGATAGTTCCTATGCAGTTGGGGTTTTGTTCATATAGTCTTTGCATACACCAATGTCTTCAAGAGTTCTACCTGCTCTATCTTCTGGCAGATTTAATGTTTCTGTTTCAGTATTTAAATCTTTGATCCATTTCAATTTTAATTTAGTGCATGGTGAAAGATATCAACCTGGGCAGTTTAGGAAGACTTTGTCTCAAAATAAATATTTTAAAAGGCTAGGGGTGTAGCTCAGTAGTAGAGTGCTTGCGTAACATGCATGAGGCCCTGAGTTCAATCCCAGTATCACCAAAGGAAAAAAAAAGAAAAGAGAACTTTGGCTCATGGTGTATTTTTATGACTTTACTTGCTAAAATCCTGTTCATTTTTTCCCTGTCATTGAAATCCATGAGGGACTTTGGGCTGTAGTATTTGGAAATTATCATATTTGGGTATCGGAGTAATGCTGACTTTAAGTTAGAAATACTGTTTTTTCCTCATGTACAGTAGTGTTAGGTAGAATTCACTAGTCTTTTAAAAAAATGTAACTCATAATGAAGAGAAAATAAGTCATAACTAACATGGAGAATTTACAGACAAAATCACTTATTTAGTCATTAAGTACTATCAGTACCAAGACAAGGAACTGACATAGATGGAGAACAGTTGACAAAGCCAGTAGACAGCAAACTAGTACGGGTATGGAAGACTTTACCGCCAGTCACCCGGCACCACCAGTTTGACACTTAACTCTCAAATAGCAAGATACACATTCATTTGAAGGAACATCACAAATTTATCAAAACAGACCATATTGTGATAAATAAAACAAGTGTTAATACATTTAAAACAATCCAAGTGAAAAGTAGATGTGTTCTGTCTCCACAGTGCAATTAAATTAGAAGTCGGCAAGAAAAATATCTCAGTAAAATTCTCCAGATATTTTAAAACTAAACACTTCTGTGTAACTCAAAGGTCAAAGAATAACAGCAATTATAATGTACTCTGAACTGAATACAAATGAAAACCTAACATAACAAAATTTGTGGGGTGTATCTTGCATTCATTTATCTTAACAGTTTTGAAGTTCAGAGTCAAGAGGAGTTTCACTGGGCTAAAATGGAGATATTATCAAGCCTGTGTTTCCTCTGGAGTTTTCCTCTGTTTCTTTTTGTTTCTTTTCCTTCTTTTTGGTATTGGGAATTGAACTCATGACTCTGAGCTCGCCAGGCAGGCGCTGTGCTACTGAGCTGTATCCCTGGCCCTCTGTTTCTTCTGTGGAAGAATCTTATCCTTTAGAGGCAGCTTGCCTTCTTTGGCTGGAGTGGAGCCCCTTCCTCCATCTTGTAAGCCTGCAACAGAGCACCTTTAGATTGCTCTGATTTTTCTGATTCCTGGTCCATCAGGTTAATGCAGGATGGTGGTGCTGAACCTATGGCACATGTGCCACAGTGGGCTGTTTGTATCACTGAAAGCTCTAAAAAGGTTTGCCGTTGCCGATCTAGGATAATATTCTCCCCATCTCAAAATCTTTAATTATATCACATTAGTAAAGTCTCTTTGGTCATGCAGTGTTACATATTCACAGGTACCGTGGTTTAAGCCACAGACATTTTTGGTGGTCTCTTAATTGTACCTGATGTACAACTAAGGCAATATTACATGGAAATTTATGCTACTAACTGCTTGTATTAGAAAAGAAAAAAGTTCTTAAGTTGTTGACCTCAGCTTGTATATAAAGAAAGTATTAAGAAGAGCCAATTAAACCCAAAGGAAGTAGAAAAATGAAAATAATAAAGATCTGTTAGGTAATAAATGAAGTGGAAAATAGAAAAATCACTGACAGCAAAATGCAGTTCAAGTATCAATAAAAATATAGTTTGCCTTTTACTTTGATGATTTAATTACTTTGATGTTTTAATGTTAAAGCTCAAAGTAGAAACATTTAAATTATGTTATAGATATCTATTTTTGATAGAATTTGAACCTCAGTTTTTCCTTTTATTATACTTACATTTTTTAAATTTCCAGTTCTAGATCCTATGGAGACTAGCTCACGTTAGTCAAGTTTCTTATCATAAAGCAGAAAGTCTGCTTTTAACATATAATGGAATAATAATTATCAAGCCAATATACATTTCAAGTAGCAACACCTGAAAGGGTGCGCAGCAAACACTGTTAGACTTACTCTGGTATTTCTGTCGGCTGACATCTCTCAGTAATCCAGGATTCCTACACGTCACCATGGTGTGTGTGTCTTGCCATCATGACCCTTTGCTGGCTCATTGTCATCTTCACTGTGAATCTTATCTGGGTTTCTTCTTTGTGTTGCACCAGTTTCCTAGGTAAAGCATGACATTTTTTTCTAAATTCCCAAGAGGATTTTTGAAAAGAAAAAAAAGTAGGGATGGGGACAGAACAGGATCCATAACCTTTGTAAACTAGAGGATCAGAACTCTTGAATGTGAAATAGCCAGGATGATTTAGTGCTAAGGTGTATGATTTGAAAGCTGAATGAAGGAAAGAATAACACAAAAAAGTCAGAAATGAGTATGGAGGGATGAAAACCAAGTATCTGGCAAGGAAGTCTTGGAAGATTCTATTCTAGAACATTCTACTCTGTTTCTTTACAACCTGTGACAATGTACTGGGCCTTCCCCTCACCAACAGTGAAGTGTCCATACTTGATAAATCTTCACAGCCTTAGTTTTATGTCACTCAGTCGATAGCACTATGCTCTAGACACACTGACTTCAGACCTTGTATTTAAGAAGTTCATGTTGTATGCCAAAAGTGGAGCTCTAGAAGGGAGACTTTTTATAATTTAAGAGGTCTTGCCCGGTGCCTATGAGTCACAAGATGTTTAGCCAGTCTACTGGGTTCATGCACTACCAAACCATCCCTTCTTGTTACCAAGTGGAGTATTTTGGAAAATGTTTAAAAATAAAACTAAAATTAAAATAATCTGCCAACCCAGAAAGTCATCTTCACAAGTCTAAAACAATAAGAAAACAATTTTATTATTGAATAATTGAATAATAATACAAAAGTGCACTAAACATTAGTCTGAGATTGCAGAATGAAAGAAATTTCACTCATATGGCCAGGCAGATAATAATCTATTATGTATGTGATCTGTTTTGTTTGTGTTTTCAGTAATGGATTGAACCCAGGACCTTCTTACCCAGCTACTACGTCCCTAGTTCTTTTTTTAAATTTTTTTTTTTAAGTTTTTAGTTTTTTGAGACAAGGTCTTGCTTTGTAGTCCCTGTTGACCTTGAACTCACTATGTAGCCCAGGCTGGCCTTGAACTCACAGCTATCCTCTTGCCTCAGCTTCCTGAGTGCTGGGCTTGATTATAGGTGTGTGCCACCATGCCCAGCTCTCTTTATTAATTTTGAGACAAGGTCTAGCTAAGTTGTCCAGGCTGAGCTCAAACTTGTATTCCTCCTGTGTCAGCCTCTCATATGTGTTCTAATAATAACTTCCCCTGCTGAGAAAGGAGTTTAATTTGTCCTAAGTTCTTCTAGTAATTTTGGTGATCATATGCTAGTTAGTTGCTCTTACCTTAATGAAAAGTAAAGCTTTTCACATCTTTATAAGAAGCAAGTAGTTTCCAGAGTCAGGTGCCTAGCTGAAACTCCCATGGCAACAGGGAGAGGAAACTGTCTTCTATGATGTTTGAATTTCAAAGAGTAGAAAGGATCAAGATATGATATGTGTATGAACCAGTTTACCACAGTGAATGTATTTATGATTTATTGTAAATACTAATAAAAAGTGGTGGCTGATAGGCTGTTAAACATTGCTAAGTTAGAATGTTGATAAAAGCCTTTCTTTTGAAAAGATTTATGAAGATGTCAAAGGGATATTTAACTTACCATGCGGTTTATAGGGAAGGAGTTTTTCAGGATTTAATACCATTAGAAATTGAAAATATTGGGGCTGGGGTTGTAGCTCAGTGGTAGGGAGCTTGCCTGGCAAGCACTCAGTTCCCAACAGGCCTCTCCCTCAAAAATAAACTATTGTAAGTCAAAAGTGCATCTAACACACTGAACCCACCAAGTATCATACCTTATGGACAGGATACACTGTAGAGTGTCCTTGCTGTTTACTGCCTTTGCCATCAAGTGGCTAAGGTTTTTGGTGCTACATGGTTTCTCAGAAGAGTATTGTAGTGGATATCACTAACCCAGGAAATGAAAACAAGAGCTTTCACACCACTGTAAATGTTAAACACTGTTAAATTGTTGTAAAGTCAGAGGCTGTCTGTACAATTTTCTCTAACCAAACATCTGATAAAAAGGATAAACAAGAAAAGATCTTTTCCTTTTTAGCACCTCAAAAAAATTGAAAACAGTTTTAAATCTTTACAACTTACTTGATTAATGAATGACCTAGTAAAAAGAAGCAAAATTAAGTTTATCAGTATGGTATCCTTATTAAAAGTTTCTTTCATGTTTATGTTGCATAACTAATAGAATACCTTGGTTCTAAAAGGTTAGTTGTCGTGTGGAATGATCTCTTACATTCTTTTAATGTATGGAATGATAAATATATAGAGAACCTGTGTTAAATCCAGGACCTTGCACATGTTGCATGTGCATTCTACCACTACATCCCCAGCCCTTTTTAATTTTATTTTTGAGTTGTCTCATTAAGTTGTCCAAGCTGACTTCAGACTTGTAATTCTCCTGCCTCAGCCTCACCAGTAGCTGGAATTACAGGTGTGTGCCACCAAACTTGCAAACCTGGCTGGTTTTTTTGTCTTTGGTTTTTTTTTTTTTTCCAAAATCAATATAGTTGCATCTTATCCAAAATACTTGAGACCAGCAGTGTTTCCAGTTTCAGAGTTTTGGATTTTGAATATTTGCGGACTGTTGATTGAGCAGTCCTCCTGAAATCAGAAATGTTCCAAAATCTAAAATGTTTTGAGCCTCTAACTGGATAAAGATTTCAGATTTTTAATAAGGAATGCTCAACTTGTACTATCTTGAGAGCTCTATGAGTTCTCCAGGTACTGAGGAGATTAAAATCATATGCAAAAATATAATGCTCATACTAAAATTAACAGTTTTAAGACTTAGGCTAGGGCTGAAGGTATAATTTACCGGTAAAAGAGTTCTCACACCCTACCATGCATGGGGCTCTCAGTTCTACCCCCATCACCACATACAAAAAAAATTTGATAGTATTTAAAAGCATCTGACCTAAAATCTACAGGGAAAAAACTCAGCTTTAGTCTATAAAACAGAATATGAAACAGTAAATAAAAATGGTAAATACTTCACTTTATTTTGTAGTTTAAAATTATTAAAGATATTGAAGAACAGAAAAATAGTACCCATTATTCAAATATGTAATTGGAGTATTAGCATTAAACTTCATTTCCTTCCAGTTTCTACAGTAATATTTTATATGGTTACAGATATAGTATTGATGTAATTTTATACTTTGCTTTTTACATTTTTTAACATTTAACATGCTTAATCTCCCCACCCTTACCAATAAAACCCAGGGCCTCATGCCTGTTAGGCAAGCACTCTGCCACTAAAATTACCTCCCCAGCCCTCTCATCTATTTTTTGAAACCCTAATTTAATGTCATTTAGTTTTATGCAAACTCTTTGCCACAAAGAGTAGTTCATGAAACTCTGTGCTGTGAGTTGATCCTTAGCAGTAGATCTGATAATTTAACATGTTTAACTTTATGTGGACTTTCCCTAGACTAGTAAGATGATTTTTTTTCCCCCTCTGGTCCTGTTTACTCTTAAAACTTATTTAGTGAGGTGGTGACAGGATTGTATGTAGTTCATTCATGCTGGCCTTGAACTCACTATGTAGCCCATACTGGCCTCGAACCATGGCAGTCCTGCCTGAGCCTTCCAGGTGACAAGATTGCAAGCATGTGCCACCATCCCTGGTGTAAGACCTAATGTTTAAAATCATGAATTTTTAGCTCTTTTTATTGTTCTTCACTGCCTTTTACATCTTTTCTAAACTTTAATTATCTCCCTTATGATTTGGTTTTAAATTATCCCTTTTCAAAATAATAATCATGAACTTTTAGCAGCTTAAATTTAGCAGACTGAATGATAGGGATTTTGACAGCATTGATTTGTTAGGGTAGTTCCTATACTAAAACATCAAAACCATAAAGGTTTAAATTCTTGTTTGAAGTTCAATTTTTTAAAAAGATTATAAAAGTAAATATACAATATGCATGTTCTTATACTTTTTAAATGCTGCAAAGAAGACAGGCCAAAATAAGACAGTTTTTTTACATGGGAAAGATGAGAGAGGAGGGAAAACGGAAGTGAACAGAGTAAAGATGCAATTCGTGTATGTACCAATTCCCTGTAATGAATAGATTTTAATTTTAAAAAGGAAAAATAATTTTCGCAACTTTATATCTGTCTATAATAGCTCTTCAGTGATATATATTATTTATGATTACAAAAAATAGATTAAATATTCTCTATTAGGGTTTATTACACCAGTGCTAGTTGCAATATTTGGTATCTTTATACTTACTGTACATGTCTGACATCCCTTTAAGTTGGGATTTTAGATTAGAAACCACAAGTTAATTATCTGGAGTTCCTCTAGGAGATGATGCTTCTGTAAAGAAAGAGAGAATACATGTTCTAGATTATGTTTTTACACAGAGTAATTCCTCAGAATGTGCTATATCCTCAGGATGTATTATATGGCTATCTCTTCTCTCTGCTCTTCTCTGTGAAAGGTAGCATTTCACAGAATGTTTTTTGAGTAATTTTTCTCAAGGTTTGGGGAAACTTTTTTAAAATGCCAGATGGGTTTATTAAACCTAGTAAATACATAGACCTTCTGCATTAGCCCCAGCCCTTTTCTCCTAGATCACTGTAGATCTTAGTTTTCAAGAGTAGAAACTTTACTCCAGTAAAACCCATATAAAAGAAATAGCATTGCATCTATGCTAAAATGATAGCTTGCATCTATGGGGATGGTTTGTCAGGCTCTTTACAGGTACCAGGAAAGTGTGACTATCCTGTGGTTTGATCTTAAAATGAAGACATTGCCAGGTTTGATGGCTCAGTTTCAGGGCTCAGTATGCCACACCTAGGGCTGGAGGAGTAAACGAGAGTATTCTTAACTTGATGCAATCTTTGACATAAATTCAAAACCTCTGTGGAGAGAAGACAAAGAATCTTACTAAAACCAAACAGTTAAACTTGCCTAGATCCCCAGCAGTTTTCCAAATTTACATATTCATTTGATTAAAAAAAAAAGTCGTGAGGAGTGGTTTTTGTTGGTACTGTTTTACTTATTTTTCATAGTAGTACAGATTAAATACAACTATGAATTAAGTATTTATGGAGGCTTCTTTAAGCATCTTTAAGTTCAGGTAATTCTGAATCCCATGCAGGGATTGTCACTTGTCCTGCGATGCTTTAGTGCAAGACGATAGAAAACAAACCATATCTTTGCCTTGAGAATGTCAATACTACCTCTTTTAGAGCTCAGTGGCAGAGTGCTTGCCTAGCTTGTGTGAAGCTTGATGTTTATTCCTCAGCTCTGCAAAAATACTAATATCTCTTTCATACAGAACTAGTATTACTTGTTCAGTCAACAATTTGAGTGCCCAGACTGTGCAGTTTTCAGATTTCTTCTAGAAAGAAGAAATCTGTGACCATATCTTAAATTTAATCCCCATATTTTAACCACTTTGGTATTGTGTTATAAATCAGTCTGTCTCCCTCTCTTTCTCTTTCTCCCCTTTGCTCTCTTATCTCTCTTCTTCTCCTCTCCCCTCTTCTTTCTCCTTTCTTTTCTTTCCTCTCTTTTTTCTCTCTCTCCTCTCTCCCGCTGACCCTCCTTTCCCTCACCTCTGCTTGCCTTTTCCTCCTCCCCTCTTCTTCCCCTTTCACCCAACATGCCCAAATTGTACTGCACTTCCTCCCGGTAATGATAGGAAAGAGGCTGCACAGCATAGTTTCACTAGGCATCAGGGCCTGATTGTAAAAGCACTGTGTATCTCTTAAAGATCAATATACTCTTTCCTGTGCACCTCTTTTTTTGAATTTCTATTTTAAAGTATTTTAAACAAGGTGTTAGCCATTTCAACAAGGTAAATAAATAATTCCTACTAGGTAAGCAGTTTTTTAGAATCTTAAATGCGTGATACTATTCATGGAAGAAAATGCTTTGTTTAATGTTTTGGGTTAAATATAGTTAATATATTCATAGAAAGAAAACTAAGGTTTACTTACTTTGGTTTTTAATTGTGTAGAGAAAACTACTTCTGAGTTTATATTTGATCTTAGGAAATCTTCCAAAAAATGATCTTCCCCTTTTCCATGAATGGAATTTGAAGCTGAATTCATAAGTAAAATAATACGAAATTTGAAATAAAATGAACAGATCACCAAACTCCGTAACTCTGAAAACGATGGAAGCAGAATTAAAAATCAATGGGCACGGTAGTGCACGCCTGTAATCTCAGCTCTCAGGCTGGGGCAGGAGGATTGCTGTGAATTCAAGGCCATTCTGGGCTACAAAGTGAGTTCAAGACTAGCCGGAACTGCATAGTGAAACCCTGTCTCAAAATGACAAAAAATTTTAAAATAAAAAATAAATAAAATGATTGGTTTTATCAAACCAGAAAAGCCAAAAAAAAAAAAAAAACTACAAAATGTACATATTTAGTAGAAGACTATGATACAAACAGTAAGTTGAAACTCACCTATAGTTCGCATAGTTTGAGAAAATGGTTACCTTGAGCAGGCCACAAAGAATAACAGCTGATCTAGTGATGTGTGCTTGTTTATTATGGTCCCCAAGGGAAAACTGGTTTGAGGTGTGTTGTGAAAGATTTACAGAGTATTTTTATTGTGGTGCCATAATTTTGAAAATTATTAATATATCCTTTTTTCCCAAAATAGTTTATGCATTCGTGCTCCATTCTTCTACCAAAAAAAAAACAAAACATTTAAGGCTGTGCCAGAGTCTCAATGAGCCGGGTGTGGTGGCACATGCCTGTAATCCCAGCACTTGGGAGGCTGAGGCAAGGGAATCATGAAGAGTTTGAGGCCAGCCTGGGCTCTATAGTGGGGTTAAGCCCAGCCTAAACTCCATAGTGAGACCCTGTCTCAAAAATAAAACAAAAAAAACCAGAGTCTCAGTGAATGCTAATTGCATTTTTGTAGGGAGACAGATTAGATGCTATGTTTCAGATTATTTGTTCCTTTTGGTAATATTTCTACTAACTTTTCTTAGACTCTTCTCACCCATTGGCTTACAACAACTTGATCTTATCTGTTGATCCTTAAGTTGTCCCCTATGAGATCTTTTTAATGTTTACTGATAAATTTAGTTAGGTTTTATATCTAAGTGTTGAATAATTCTGTGGAATGTGTTAAGTCAGATGAATTTTTAAAAGTCCTTTAAGGGACAGGGTTTTAGCTCAGTGGTACAGTACTTGCTTGCCTCTTTGCTTGAACCCCTTGATTCAGTCCCCAGCACTGTAATAAAAAATAGGGGATTGGAGCTCTATCTTCCATTTAGAATTTCTGATATAGTAAAGTAATCCAATAAAAATTAACTGGTTTCTTAATTTTTCATTCCAGCTGTATGAATGGTTAGGCCAGTGGTACTGATCTGAGATGGAAAGTGAATTATGTGGAATTGCTGCACATCTAGTGAAACCTTAAAGGGTCTTTTTGTTGTCTGGGAAGTTTAATAAAATGAATCCTGAACAAAGTATTTTTATAGCTTAGAAGATCCTTACCAATACATCCTCATTCTCTTGCTTTATTGTGGAATTACGCAGGGACCTGAGAAGTATGACTTAAGCTTGAGACTACAAAATTTATTAAATAGAAATAGACCTAGATCTAGAATTCATCAAGGCATTTTTCTTATATAGATGCGTAATGCATTCAGTTTGAGTATCTCTCATCTGAAATGCTTGGAAGTGTTTTAGATTCCAGAGTTTTTACAGTTTGAGAATATTTACTGGTCAACATTTCCTAACTGAAAATCTGAAATGCTCCAATTTTGGATTTTCATTTTAGGGATGCTCAGGTTATACCAAATTATATGCCTTAAACGTGTCTTCCCACAAAATAGGGAAGAGTCTAGGCCACTGCTTGGAATATTATGAGTTTGTGCCTGAGACATTTGTCATTACAGTCTCTGGGCTACGGCTACACAGTTGTTCACTTAATGCAACTATCTCCTTCGTGTAGGAGAAGTCTTCTCTTATGCTGAATTTGGGTACAGGTATCATTTAGACCTACTTACTCTTAGGGTGACTTTCCAATGATGAATAACGCACCTAATCTTGTGTTTCAGCTCAGACAGTTATGACTGTACCAAAAACGTGGAAGAAACCAAAAGATCGGACACGAACAGCTGAAGAGGTATTAGAGGCAGGATTGGAGGTAAGGGGCAGCAGAACTCCTTAGCTCATCTTCAACTCAGTGATGCCATTTCGTACAACTGGTGAGAGATGGTTCTTCTTTCTTGAGATACCATTTTCCTAGCAAAACTTGATATATCAAGCAGAGAGACTAATTTTGAAAGTTCATATTGAGTAGGATTTAAATAAAAATTTTAATAACATGATTAATTTCGTTGAATTCTTGTCTTTCCTTGAAAATATGGGCCAGGTGTGGTGGCGCACTCCTGTAATCCTAGCACTTAGGAGGCTGACGCAGGAGGATCGCTGCAAGTTCAAGGCCAGCCTGGGCTACAAAGTGAGTTCACAGCTAGCCGGAACTGTATAGTGAAACCCTGTCTCAAAAAGACAAAATCAGTCAATCAGTCTATTCTAAAATGGACAATTTCTAGTTAAGTCTTCCCTTCTCTGATTGAAATTTTGTGTCGTCCTGATAGACTCCTCTGATAATAAAAAATTGTTTTGTTTTTAAATAAAGTATAAGCTGGGCGTGGTGGCACACACCTGTAATTCCACCACTCAGGAGGCTGAGGCAGGAGGATCACTGCAAGTTCGAAGCCAGTCTGGGCTACAAAGTGAATTCAAGGCCAGCCTGAGCTGCATAGTGAAACCTTGTCTCCAAAAAAGAAAAAAAGAAACACCCAGTATAATTTTGGAAAATTATTGTGAATCTGTTCTTCTCCCTATATCCCAGTAGTACAACTTTTCCTCATGTGGTTTATCTAAAAATAAGCTACCACATCTAAGAGATGATATGATAAAGAAACAAAAAGGAATTCAGTCCTAAGGATTGCCAATGAGTTTTTAGCTGTTCCCTCCCCAATACTGGAAACTGAAGACAGGACCTTTCTGCTGGCCTATATACCCAACCGTTTAAAAAAATTTTTTTGGAGACAGGGTCTCACTGAGTTGCTGATTGCCCAGGCTGGCCTTAAACTTACGATCCTCCTGCCATAGTATCACAGTTTCACAAGTGCTGGGATTATAGGCATGTGCCACCACACCCAGCTTTTACAAGGTTTTTTCCCCCTAACTAATTAAGCTTTTTATCCCCTTCACATAGCTAACAGCACCCCTTTGTTTCTGTCCTGTCCTGTCATTGCTCTTAGATGATGCTCTGTTGGTGTCACAGTTAGTTCCATAGCAACCACTAAAATGTGGAACA
Organism: Dinomys branickii; assembly: GCA_004027595.1. Classification (NCBI taxonomy): domain Eukaryota; kingdom Metazoa; phylum Chordata; class Mammalia; order Rodentia; family Dinomyidae; genus Dinomys; species Dinomys branickii. Next base: position 19,613 of record PVLD010015929.1, on the reverse strand, counting down.
GGTCTGAATCAGGATAAGAACTGGTTATCAGGGGGTAAGAATTGGCACTTACAGAGAGGTAAATAGTTGCTGCACTTTTCTTGCAGCTCAACAAGAAAATGATACTCCTACAAAGAATAAAATGCCCTCTAGGCTAACATGGTTCTACTATTGTATTATATCACTTAATGCTAAGCAATAATTGATGACAGGATATTAGATTAATCTTGTATGTCTGTATGTGTTATCCTGAACGCACACTTCGAAGATATCAGTATGTAAAGCAGCAACAAGCGGTGTTTTTTTTTGTTGATGTTGTTGCTGTTGTTGTTTACCTGTTTTGTTTCTTGTCTTTGGATTTTTTGTTTTTGTGTTTTTTCTGTTGTTGAGAGGATTAACTGTCTGACTAAATTTGCATGTCTGTATATGGGTTCATATATTTACAATTCGAAGATATCAATGGATAAAGCAATAACCACTATTGAGACCATATCACCTTGTCTATAGATTAGTTGTGATTGTACTATTTTTTATGATAATTGGTGTCTGTTTGTCAATATATTTTTGTACTTTTATGTTTCTAAAATAAAAAAAAATTTAAAAAAATGCCCTCTAGAGGCAGGGGATTCACATGCATTTCTGGTATGGCTGCAAGCTGCATAAACTGATTTCCCTTTAGGTTCAACTGGTTTTTTTATTCATTTTTTTCTGTTATGCTTCATGTTCCTTTGCAGTAGGGCTAAATTCCTAGCTATTGAATATTAAATGGATGGGCCACCATTCCCATGCCTTCAGATATTGATCCTGTTCTTCAGCTTGAAAGTCAGCAAAATTTTTCCACGCAGGTGTAGGTAGTAAATATTTCAGGCCTGTGGACTACATGATTCCTGACATAATAACAACATGTACACAGAGAAGTGTGGTTATATTCCAGTAAAAGCTTATTGATGGCCACTGACATCTGAATCCATGTGGCATGAAGAATATTTCCCAAATGTTTTTAGTCATTATAAATATACAAATCTTACCTTGCATCCTTTATAGAAACAAGTGGTGAGCTAGAGATGATCCCTGGGGCATGGTTTGCTAAAACCTGCTTTAGCTACAAACAAAATCATGTTGACTGATTTTGAAACAGGCACTTATCTCCTAACTTTCTGGTTTAAAAGTAAAATTTCAAAGGTATTTGGTCATTGGCCTAGAGACTTTTCAGAAATCTTAGCCCTTGCCTTTCCTAAAATAACAATACTTGATCAAGTGCTTTAGTAAATATCAGACACTTTGGTTCTCGTTTCTATTGATCAACCCTTCCCGTTCTTACTTTATTTTCCTCAGTCTTTAAAAATAATTGTTTTAGGCACAACCTGTAAACTATAGCCTAGGAAAGTAGTAAAAGGATGGTTCATTTTTAAATTGGTGGTTGTCTCCTAACACTGCAGATAAATTAATTAAATAAAATTGCTGTTTGATGCATCTTAAAATTTGTTTAAAATTTTTAGGATATTTTCTCAGTCTTCAGTTCTTCATTTCATTCATCACTAATCAGTTTTTCATGTGCTTTAAAAACACTGTATTAAAATATTCAGTCAAAGTACCTTCATTTTTAACAGGTTCTTACAAAAGATTCACCTTGTATTATACAGCCAATGGGGTGCTTTTTCTTCAATCTAGTTTTTTAGGAATGGTTCAGATACTTTCAGACTGGTTTGATATGATTTCACCCTGCTGAAAGAAAAATAATTACCATGTACCTTTAATTTTTCTGTTTCCTTTCAATTATTCCTCATTACACCGTGCCTCAGACTCTTCAGTGATTCTGTGGCTTCTGAATTATAGTTTGTTATTCATGTGACAAGATTCTTTGTTTTTTTGTGCAGTGGGATATTGAATTTTCAAGTCATATAGCCTCTATTTATGTGTTATTACCAATTTTAGAGAGCTCAATTTTTCCTAATTTTTTTCACATTTTATAAGATCTAAAGTCTACATCATTATATAATGTAGTTTTTGTGTTCTTTAGTACCATTTACATATTTATGCCTTGAATTCTTAAAGATCTTGCTCAGTGAGGTTGGAGTAGTGTAGTTGTGTAGTTGGACCTTTAGTTTAGACTGAGGCTGGAGGACCACTTGAGTCTAGGAGTTCCAGGCTAGCCTGAGCAACATAATGAGACCCTGTATCAGGGCAAAGGGGAGGGAGGAACTTGAAAACCTATGCTTAATCATATGTATTTCAAAGTCATTATGGGTTCACTTAGACTGTAACAGTATGTAATTTTTAAAAGTGAGGCTGCTGATTCATGATCCAATTCCAGCAGCTTTGTTTTACTCAAAGTTTAGAATATGCCTCCTTTCTGCTATTTTTACAAAAAGGAATTATTTCCCAATGGTGATTTCTTGGAATTTTATACCTTTCTTTCTATATTTTCCATACTCTCTCTTTCCATGGGCATCTGCATATGTTTGTGTATATTTCCCTGAACTTCTTTCTTCCATTATAGAATCAGGATCTTAAAAACCGTCTATTTCTACTAATATTTCAAAATTTAGTGTCTCTGTGATCTAAAGTATGATAGAAAATTTACCAATATTTATTTATATCTTTTCAATAGAAATCTTAAGTAACAAAGTTAAGATTCATCACTACAATTTTAAAAATTTTGCATAGAGCAGTTGGAATGAACTGTCTCCCAGGATATAGGGCACTTTTAAACAGTGCTGTGTAGAACCACCCAAATTTTTGGCTCTTCTAGCCTGAAGGTATCAAGGGGAATTCCTCTTTCCTCTAAATATTTGTTGTAGAACTGTATTCAGAATGCTCCTCTTCATGAAAAAGAAACTTAAATTTCAGAGAACTTTGCTTCAAGCACTTCTGATGCCCTTTGAGGACCTTCACAAGCCATCTGGTTTGATATCTAACATGAAGATTGTAAAAAATAATCCAAAGAATAACTTTTATGGGGGAGATCCTTTAAAAATAGACTTGATGCTTTTGAATCCATGTTTCTCTAGGGAGATGTGTTCTGAGCATTTTTTCTTTATATGATTTTTTTTTCTGCCATATATGTGTGTGTACACATATTTACTGTATCACCTCAAAGAATCTAAAAACTAATGTGCAAAGTAGATTTTCAACTAACAAGTGGCTTCCTTGTCAGATGAGATGTGATCAGCTTTATAGAACATAGACACTTAAAATTATTCTCCAAACTCTCCATTTCACAACCAGTGGACAGTGCAGAAATATACTCTATATTGTTTCTTTTTATATTTGCAGATCTGTAGTGGCAGGAGAAGGAGTGCTTGTTTTAGATTTCTGACTAGGATTCTTTCTTGTCCATCAGGTTCCAAGGATTAACAGTTCTTTCCATTCTAACCATTGGTACATTTGGGTTTCATTAGTCATATGTTAAAACATTTTACTAGCCAGTTGAATTGTTTGCCTTATTCTAGGTGGTGAAATGAGTTAAAGTGTTTTTAAAAACCTATCATTTTAGTGCTATATGCTGAACACAGACATTTTTATCTTGAATGACATGTTTTCTCATGATTTCAAAGGGGTAGTTACAGAATTTTATGTATATGTACATGTGTGAGAAAAAATGTAATTTCTGTGTTCACTTATGCTTTAGCCTAAAGCTGAAGAGGAGTTTTCAATTGACAGAGTACTTGAATCTGAACAAGATAAAATGAGCCAAGGGTTTCATCCTGAGGGAGAACCCTCTGACCTAAAAAAGGTGAAAGCTGTGGAAGAAAATGGAGAAGAAGCTGAGCCTGTGCGTAATGGTGCTGAGAGTATTTCTGAGGGTGAAGGAGTAGATGCTAATTCAGGTTCCACTGATAGTTCTGGTGATGGGATCACATTCCCATTTAAACCAGGTACGTTTATCCCTGTTATCTTGTGTCCTCTTTTCCTGCTCCTCTTCACTCTGCTACAACTATAGAGAAAGTTTGTCTCCTTATAGAGAGATGCTGGATCATCACAGTATAATTTTTACAGAATAGATGAAAAAGCATAAATTAGTGACTAACAAATCCAGAGAGTTCTGTGTTGGCAGAAATGATAGCTGATGCTGATATTCCAGGACTTACACTGACACTGGAAGACCAGCTGACAGAGGGAATCTGTCAGTGCCAGGCTGTTGAAATGCAGTGAAAGAAATTTAATTTTATTCATTAGAGGGCTGTTATGGATGACTATGTCCATAGTAGTCATTTCAGAAGTTTGAACTCACTTTGTTAATACAAATTACTCAACAGAACTCAACTCTCATATAAATTAGTCTGACAATATGACTGGATAATTGAACGCTTGTAGTGCAGGGGGTGCCCTGTGAAACGTGTGGTAAACTTGGAAGATCTTTAATCTTAAGACACCATCAAATGCATTAAACCTCTGGCCTACGCTAGGATATTACTCCCACAACATTTGCCTAGTGTGCATGAGTTTGATCCTCAGTACTGTAAAAAGAAAACAAAAACATCTGTCCCAATACACCATGAGCCATGATTTGTGCTTAGATTTGGTATGGACATGTGGGGAAAGGTAATTCCTCTGATAGAAAGTTGGTGTAAGTAAAAAAGGTTTTCTTCTGCCAAATCTAAAGTAATTGTTGCAAGAGGGAAGGTTTGAATGCAAAAATGCCAGACTTCTAAAAATAGCCTAGACTACTATTTTTCAAACTGGTACTTTTAATACATTTAATAGGCAAAACTAGTATTATTTTTAAAAATGAGACTATAATAAAATATTTCAGTCCATACCCTATAATATGGGTAGGTATTGTTTTAAGAAACTTATTTCAGGTTTTTTTTGTTTTTGTTTTTTTGTTTTGTTTGGGGGTTTTTTGGTCTTTTTTTGAGACAGGGTCTCACTATGCAGTTGAGGCTGGCCTTGAACTCACTGTGTTGCCTAGGCTGGCCTTAAACTCTCAATGATCCTCCTGCATCAGCCTCCCAAGTGCTGGGATTACATGCATGTGCCACCACGATTTCAGTTTTATATGTGTTTGTGTTTGACCTGGGTCATGAAGCCATTACATTTTTTATTATGAGTTTACAATCAGAAATGTTTGAAAACCACTGACTGCTACATAGGTACCACCTTGATAAGCTAATCTTTTCACTACCAGTATACTGTTAGTGGCTTTTTAAAATTGTAGATCTAGTCAGGAATATAGCTCAGTGATACAAGTGCCTGCCTGGCAAGCACAGGTCTTGAGTTCAATTCCCAGTACCAAAAAAACAAACAAACAAAAAATTAAAATAAAAATTGTAGATCTATGTTAGCTGTTATTTACTGCAATTTTTCTACAACACATTTTTTCTAACTTTAGGATCCATCATTTTGAAATTATTTCTCTCAGTCTAGGCTTGTACCAGATCACCACCAATCTTTATTCAGGAAATTGAGACACTTGTCATTTTTAGGACTATGTAAATTATACTTCTTTTATCACTCAGAGAAATATGCACAATTAGAGGCCCCAGCTAAAACTGACCAGCTAACTTGCTTTTACCCCTGTTATACAATACCAGTTGTTGGAAAAAGGCCATTAAAAGTTGAGGTCCAAAGAAGCTGCTACTTTTCAGTAAATACAACATGGTAAATTCTCATAGGCCATTAGTGGATCTATAACCTACACAATTGGAACTACTGCTGTAGGGAGGATGCGGTCTTAAGTTCTCCAATCTTAGCAGTAGGTGGTAGTATTAGTAGCAAGGTAACTGCTGTAGCAACAAATAAAAAAATAAAATTTATTACCTGAGAACACTTTTAAGAGTCAGGATATTTAGAAAAAGATTCTGAACTGTATTTCCTGTTTAGATGACTCAGCAAACCAAACTTCAGCCAAAGTTGAAAATCCTTCATCTAGCTGCTTAAGGGGTTAGGGGCATAGTTCAGTAGTAGAGTACTTGCTAGGCCCTGTGTTCAATCCCGAGCATGGGGGGAAAGCTGATTTCAGTATCTTCAAGAAGTTTTTCATTTTTGTGGCTCTTTTCCCTCTAAAATAACATCCAGCCAGGTGTGATCATACACACCTGTAATGCCAGCACTTGGGAGGTTGAGGTAGAGGGATCACTGTGAGTTTCAGTCCACCCTGGGCTACATAGAGAGACACTGTCTCAAAAAACCAAAGTAAGTAAATTAATAAAAAATAACATTTCCACATGAACAAAGTACCCTTGTTTTCCTTGAAACCGAGGGTTTTGTCAAGTTCCTTATTATTCCTAAGATATTTAAAGGTTTGATGGTTTATTTAATGAGGACTTATTACAGGTTAACTGGACAAAGGTTGTTTAATATGTATGTACTTTCTGTGCAAAGTAGTTCTACTTGCTTGAGATTGTTTCTTTCCAAAGGTGTCCAGAAAGGTTGAAGAAAGAAAATGGTACTTTAAAATCTTTACATGATATATTTTCTGCTGTAGCTCAGTGTGTCTTTTTGTTGTGGTTGTTCATGGGAAGATAAGTGCATATTGGAATCTAGTTTATACAGTCATCTGCCCATACCCTTCTTTTAGAATCCTGGAAGCCTGCTCATAGTGAAGGCAAAAAACAGTATGACAGGGATTTTCTGCTGGACTTCCAGTTTATGCCAGTCTGTATCCAGAAGCCAGAGGGCCTGCCTCCCATCAGTGATGTGGTTCTGGACAAGGTAAGCAACCACTCTCTGAGAAAGCTATGTCTTTTGGGTGGGAGCTGATTTTAACTGTCAGTGAAATGTGTGAAGTATGTGCAGTTTTTAGGATTGAATAGCATTGAATAAAAATATGTAATGCTTAACAATCTGATTTTCCTAAATACTATTGAGTTTTTGACTTATTACAAGTTATTGTTCAGACCTATATTTGAGTGATGGTTATTAAAAATTTAATTTGTCTGCTTATCATTGCTGCTTATTAGTGATACACTAACAATTATTTGTTGGGGGAAACATACAGTTTGGTTGATGGGGAGTTCTTTCCCTATTGTTGGAAAATTTCCTTATGGAATTATAGCAGCATTGAGGACAGATCAGAGAGCTGGAAAGGTATTTGATAGGTCAAACTTAAGTGGGAGTCAACATAATTCAAATACCATATAGCTCAAGCTTTTCCTAAGAGTTACTTCCAGCGGTCGAAGTTCCCAGACCTGTGCATATAATACTAGATAAGCATCCTTCCTCTGTGGTCTTAATGATGCACACAGAAAAATTAGTACAAAGGGTATTTGTTTATTAAATTGAAAGGAGTAAATCACTTGTTATTTCATGTAAATAATAGATGAACCAATGCTAATGACTAAGCTTGAAGTTTGTTTTGATGCTAAAATTCAAACCCAGAGCCTCAAGCATGCTAGACAACTGCTGAGCCCCTAAAGTATTTTTGAAAATGAACTATTTTTCTCACATTATAATGTTAAAGTTAGCCAGGCAAGGTGGTGCCTGCCTGTAATCTCATAACTCAGGAGGCCAAGGCAGGAGAATTGCCGTGAGTTTGAGGCCAGCCTGGGCTACATAGTGAGTTCACAACCACCCTGAACTACCTAGCAAGGATGTATCTCAAAAAAAACAAAGAAACAAACACACACTTGAAATGATGCACACCATGTGTATTACAGTTATCTTAACCAGTGGCGACTCTGCCTCTGATGAAGGTACCCTGAGGTGCTCGTAGTACGCTTATTTATGTTATTTTTGTTCCCATAGCAACAGGCCTCCTTTCTCTTGTAGCTAAGTCATATTTGAAGTACTTATTGGTTTGGTATTTATTTATTTGTTAAATGATTGGTGGTACTAGTTTGAGCATAGTTTAGTACCTCAGGGTACAAGTGTTATAGCTACTGAATTAGATAATCCACTGTTACTTTTTGATTTCTGACTATGGCCATTCATTAATTGATTTTTCATTCAGCAGCTTAGCTTTGCTCTTACATTATAAGCTGAATTAAAATCAGATATCTCACATTAACAAAGCAAAGTGAAATTTCATGAAACATTCTCTCCTTTGAACTTATTGCCTGCTCGATATACATGCTTTCTTACCATAAGTTGACAGCATTAAAACAAAAATGACTGGTGGCAGGATTTCTATAGGCAGGTACTCTGTCTTGATGAATGTTCTCTTTGTAATCCCACAGTTTGATCCTAGTTCCAAAGATCTCAGAATTGTTCTACTGGTCCTAAGTAGCTAGAGTGAGCTAATCTGCTGATTGCATGTAGATTTTTTCTTGGAAATTTAAATCCTAATCAGCTCCAGGGCACCAAAACACCGTTGTTGTTCTACTAGTTCTGAGGATGGTCCAGGAGAAGCTTCCATGTAATCAGGTTGGACTTGTACTGGTGCTGAACCCAGTACTCACCATTCCTCCTGGCTTTTCAGTCTTTGTTACTATCTTTGTTTTTCTTTTTTCTTCTTTTTTTTTTTGGCGGTACTGGGGATTGAACTCAGGACCCTGCGCTTGCTAGGCAGGCGCTTATTCCACTGAGCTATATCGCCAGCTCTGAGTCTTTGTTACTATCCTGGCACTGAATGCTCAGGAACATGAATATTTTAAGTTTTCCTTTGCTTTTTCATGCAGATCAACCAGCCCAAATTGCCAGTGCGAACACTGGATCCTCGAATTTTACCCCGAGGACCAGACTTTACTCCAGCCTTTGCAGATTTTGGAAGGCAACCACCTGGTGGAAGAGGTGTACCTGTAAGTACTCGTTCCCTACAATTGCATTAGCTAGAAAAGTATCATAGAAGCCATGACATCTTGTCAGAGCAAGAGAGTGCTCTTCATTCAATGATTACTGTAATAGAGAAGTAGGAGGCAAAAACTACCCCTTCCATATTAATACAAATAAAGGGTACACTTGAATCCTTTTTACTTGAGAAAAGCTGGTCTGCATAAATTCGATCTTGATTTGTTTTCAGATATCCTCATTTGAAATGACCTGCAAATAGATTTAAAAATAGAGCCAACCTTTGTAAAATTCCTGGTTTTTTTTGAGATGGCCTGCGCTCCTAGAGATCTCTCTTGACATTCAGCTAATGGTCAACTGTTTTGTCTTTGTTTCTACAGATTTGCAAAATGCAGAGCAGACATGGATTGCCAATTCTGGAACAGAGCAAAGCCCCAAGTTGCACTCCACTGGCAATGTTGCATCCACCCCTGAAGAGCCTACCTCTAGGGGTGTACTGAATCCTTTCTTTCAAGCAATAGAATGGTGTTATTTCGCTCTTTTTACCATAGGTTATAAGTCAAAATGTAAACACATGACATCCGTTAAGAGTAGTACTGGTAAGCTGCAAATTGCCCGTACACGCCCAGTGGCAGGCTCTTCAGTGGTGGAAGTGGCATCAGCAGTGGGGCTGTGCTGGGACACTGTGCTGTGCAGGATTCGGCAAGCTCTGCCTCCTCCATGTTTTTTAGACTTGCAGAAAGCATGAGGAAAATTGCCAGTGATGTGCATACATCTTTTCCCCTGAATTAGAATGGCACAGAGTGTTTATTTGCAGGTCACCCTATTAAGTATATTTTATTTTATATTTGTGAAAATATTTTCATATATAAGGTGACTCCATTTCCTCATCACTTTTTTATTTCTGAAATGGCAACTTTTGAAACCTGCTTTGAAATAAGACTGTACCATCGGAAAACAAATGTCACTTGGGAAATATTTAAATTTGATTATTTTCCTGCATCTGAACACTGATAAAAGGTATTTGAATGCCTTCAGCATGTCAGAGGTTTTGTAAAACCTACAGGAAACCTCCTCAATTTGAAACATACTTTTTATTTGATATCATCATCTTTAGACCTCCATGTGTGTATGATACTTTGCTCATACATTGTTTTACAAGTTTAACCGTTATCACCTTTTTTCAAGCATTATTTCCCTTTCTGATGGTTTAAACATATATATTTGTATTACCTTTTATTTTGGTTTGGTTAATAATTTTGTTTTGTCAACATTTGAAATAATGTTGGTCATTTTGATTTTTCTCAGAATAATAGCATCTGTGATTATTATTGTACTGTTTAATTTTATTCATCTGTCAGTCACAGAAGGTGTGAATTGCCATGTCTCCTATACCAATGTACATTGTCACTTTATACCAGCTTGCTTTGTGCATTGTTTTTGTTAGTTAACAGCAAAATGGAATGTTGTGAGTTGAGAATAAGCTATATCTCTTTTAAAATACTGAAAATAGAAAATGAATTTTGAAAGTAAAATCAAACTAGGTTTGACATTCCTATAAAGGCCTGTGTATACATCAGATAGATGAATTATTCTGGTATATTCAAAGTCATATGACTAGAAATGGGATATTATGTAGAACTTGTGTCCACCAAAAGATTAGCTGTAATTATGTAATTTTGTTTGTTAAGAAGCTTTGTCATGTCGTGAATTATCAGGGTAACGTTGATAGTGTAATCCTTAAGCAAGTAATTACGCTACCAGCTTTTCCCCTAGCTAACAGACAGTTTCCACTTAATTGGCCCAACTTATATCCTAGTGTGTTGCTGTAAATTCAGATGGACATGTCATAAGTCATACATGTTTCTTATAAAAAGGAATGAAAAAGATACCAAGTAGAAAAAGCAGTAGTCCAACTGTCTTACTTTTTCATTGCTGGGACAAGATACGTAACACCCACAAGTTAAAAGAGGAAAGTTTATTTCAGCTCACAGTTTGTAGCAGTTCCAATCCAAAGTTAGCAGGCTCCAGGGTGGGGCAGTGTGGCCTAGGCAGTCCAAGGTATGGCAGGCAGGAAGCAGCAGCCCCTCTCCTGCTTTCTCTTTTTATTTTATGCAGGCTACAACCCTACTGGACGCAGGGTAGGTCTTCTCTCTTCAGTGAACACATTATCCACACGCAGATGTATACCAAAACCAATCAGAGTAATCCAGTATCACACACCCAAGATACAGTCACCTCCCAAAAGCCCCACCTATGATTGTGCAAGGCTCTGGGGGAACAGCTAGATATAAGCCATAACACTAACTTCATAATTTGTAGTTCTATACCTCGAATTGTTTTTGCCAGTTGTCCATTCATACTTATTGTAACAAACTTCAAGATTAGGTGATCTGTAAAAATTCTAGGAGCAGAGAAGTTCCTGAGTTCATTGTGTTTGTCCTTCCCTCTTTAAACTATTGCCTGTCTTCTTTAAAAATTAAGTATGGTAGCACATGCCTGTAATCTCAGCTACTTTCATAGGAAGAACACCATTTTGAAGCCACCCTGGGCAACCTAGTGAGACCCTGTCTAAAAATGAAAAGTGCTAGGGTGTAGCTCTGTGTAAAATCCTTGCCTAGCATGCACAGGGCCCTGAGTTTAATCTCCAGTATTTGTTCTGTTTTCTCACCCAGGTAAATAGACAAATGTGTAAGGTGAGTCTGTGAATGAAACAGGAACAATACATATTAAATTCCAAAACAGAAATGTGTATAATTTTTCACTTAATATATTTAGAAAATTCAGAGTAAGAAAAGAATTTAAACTTAGCCTACCTAAAAGAAACTGTGCTTCATTAGTCAATCAGAAAGATTGACACTTTATTTTAATTCTAATATATCTGTTCTCTGAGTACAGTATACTTACACTTCCTCTTCTCGCCATCAATCAGGATTGCTCACCCTTCAGCAAGCAGACTAGGCTTCATTTATTTTTCTGTGTCACATAACTCTTAGCACAGTGTCCTAGGGATTTTTTTTGTTTAATAGTAAGTCGTATAGTGCTACTTTTGGAGACTACTATAAATATCATGATTTATATTGTTTATCACACTAAGAAAGACATGAAATGTTAAAATCAACACATCACATTTATTAATTTTTTTTGAATTGGGAATCGAATTCAGGACCTCCTGCTTGCCAGGCATGTGCCATGCCACCAAGCTATATCCCTGGCCCGTTACATTTAATTTTAAATGTTCCTTTCGCTGCTTTACCTTGCATAGTTTTGGTGAGATTGTTGGTTTTGGGTGCACATGTGTGTATATGTGTATGGTGTGTATATATGTGTGTGTTTTTAATTTTAAATAACATTGCCGGGTATAGTTACACATTCTTTAATCCCAGCACTGAGAGGCAGGAGGCTTGCAAGTTTCAGTCCCACCTGATTAATTTAGTGAGCACCTAAATGTTTTTAAAATTTTTCTTAAGGCCCAGGGATGTGGCTCAGTGGTAGAAAACCCCTGGGTTTGATCTCCATTACTCACAGAAAAGCTACCCATGCAACGAAGAGGTATTACAGACCTGTGAGTGACGGTGTGCTACCTGTAATTCCCATAAGCATAGCAGGGGTTAGCACTGCCTCATCTTTCTTTTTTTGTTTGTTTTGCTTTTTTTCTTTCATCTTTCATACTGCTGCAGGCTTCCTTCCAGACCCCAGTTTTTACTTGATCTACACTATTGTCAAAATAATCTTTCTCAAAAGCATCTGAGCATTATTACTCTTCTGTGGGAATGATCACGAAGTCTTCTCACTTCACAAAATACACCTCTCTCTCTAGCAGTGTCTTTCTGAAGTACCATATCAGCTTCTAGAAACATGTTCTTCAGCATCATGTTATTTACTACCTGCTGATCAGTCTCCAGTATACTGAAAAGCTTTTCTGTTCCTGAATGTCCGCTTCTCATGTCTGCTAATCTGCCTCTTCTCTACGATACCACAGTCTTTCTAGGTGTTGAAATTTCAGACAGTGACCTCATTCCTGCAGTATAAATATGATAATTAAGTAGGCATTTTAAGGATTTAAAAGCATAGCAAATTTGTGGACTCAGAATACCTAGATAAATATTTCAGAACAGTATTTACCTTTTATATGCCCAGTGATATAAATTAAAATATTAAAATTTCTCCCAGGAATTTCTATGTGGGTTATAATTTCAGCTGTTTCATCTTAGACTAACAGTTGAAGTTAGCTTTCAAAGTGTTTTTCTTTGAACTTTGTTATTAAGCACTTTATAATTTTTTCTCATTTTTCTGTGGTGCTCATTTGACATTACACATACTTGGATGGAGTCTGGTGAAAAGCTACCTCCAAGACGTACTTATTGTTGTCTGCAGATTTTAGAAATAGATTATTTTATGACTTTTATCTCCAAATATGCACACTATAACAGTTACATGGTTTTGACATAATTTACTTTTCATAACATCTAGATACATTAGTTTTTGACATTTTATGTGAAGGTATGTAGATTAAATGTCTTATAATTGATTGCTTAAGCTGTGTATAAGCATTGAAAAATAAATTCACTCACTCAGGATGGCAGTGAACTGTAACCTGTATTATAAACTGAGACATTCCTTGGATCACTACATTTTCTTAATAAAATTATTTGGTCTGAGCTGCAATATGAAAGATTGAGTTATAAATAAATATTTTTATAGTAATCCTGTCTGGTTTAGTAACTCTTCCTTGTTGGCAGTTTTCAAATCTTTAAGGGTCTTTCAGTTATACTGTGTCTGATTCTTCTGTTTATATGACCTGTTTTGGGTTTTGGTTTTTTATTTATTTGTTTTCATTTTACCAAAAAGTCTGAGATCAATCATCAATACTGTATCCTTAACTGCATATATTTGACAGGATTAATATGAATTTCCCAGAAATTCAAACTGTCAGCCCTGATGCATTCTTGACATTACCATTTCTAATTGCAGGTGGTTTTTTACAAGTGACTACTTCTGAGAATGACTGATGTATAAAAGCTTCTTTTTTATTTTTTATTTTTTTGGTACCGGGAATCAAAGTCAAGGCCTTGCACTTAACCAGACAGGCACTATGCACTGAGCTACATCCCCAGCAAGGCTTCTGAATGTATCAGCTTAGGTACTTAACCATGTTTTCCTAGAAGTATCTTTTATGAAAGCATGATATTTAAGTGTATATTTTTCTTCTCGGAAGCTTCATGTGAATTCTAAAGGGTAGTATTTGGGATAGTAGGTGAGATGTGATTCTGGTCTATTGTGAGGATTTTTGTTTCATCTTAAAATATAATGGCAGTATTTGCTTGGCATTTAAAGAACATTGTGTCAGAAAAAATAAAGTTGTCAACATACAACAGATCTGGGAAATAGCAAGGATTACTATCAACCCTATGCTCAGTATTGAAAAATAATTTTTAGGCATTTAATATAGCAACTACTGCGGTTATTTTGATATGTAAAATGTATTTTTACTTACATTGTTACCTGTTATAGTAACAATACTTAATTTGATGATCATTGTGACATTCTAACATATATTGGTATTACCAGGAGTATAGTGGAAATCTAGCAAGATCAGAGAGTTTAGAAACACAAAATAAACTTCTCTCCCTACCCAAACTCAGGGAGTCATTTAGTTTGATTGCTATTTACAATGTAAGAATTATTTACATTAGTATTTGTGACCCCTCAATTTTAGACTTATCTAGTATGATCTGCAATAAGTGTTATGTGGCTATGCTATGGAAAACTTCAGTGATAAAGCTATGTTTGCATTTTACCCTGAAAGTGTAAAAAAAACAGCTTGTAGAGATTTGTTACTGATAACCACTACCTGTGAATTTTTCTAATTCTGAAAATGTCCAATCCAAAGTTATATATCTAGTGGAATATAGAGCTTTAGTTAGGGATAGTCTTTCTTGTTAGGAACAACAGCTTTATTAAACATCATTTTTTATCATTTTGTCCCATTTAGTACTTTGGTATCAAAAAGTTGTAGAGATAGAGAACATTGTATTGATGGTATTCTGAAGTTATTTTTTCTCCCTCCCTACACATCAGAAGAGAAAGATCACATCTAACTTGCGTCCCTACTACCCAGGCTTTGCATATCCAAGTGTTTGGTGTGAACATCAGGCTTGACTTGACCACCACGGTAGACAGTTTAGAATGTTAGGTACGCTGAATAGATGTAATATTCTTCTCCTAGTTGTTGAATGTTGGGCCACGGAGGTCTCAACCTGGCCAGAGAAGGGAACCCAGAAAGATCATCACAGTTTCTGTGAAAGAAGACGTGCACCTAAAAAAGGCAGAGAATGCCTGGAAGCCCAGCCAGAAACGAGATAGCCAAGCTGAGGATCCTGAAAATATTAAAACCCAGGTAAGAACAGGAGTACATCTTAATATTGTTTTGAAATTGTAGTGGTACCATTTTAATTTGTTTTAACTTGTCTTGCCTTATCAATATGTGGAGAAATACCAACCATTTTAAGACTATGTATTTTTATATTAAAAACATTATTCTAAAAGCCATTGTGGATGGTAGAGAACCCACTTCTTTCTCTTGAAGTGAAATTGCCGTTTGTGTGCTTTTTGCAAACAGTCACCATTTCTAATGGGCTCATACATGATCAACTTCTGTCATTAACACTCATAAAATGAGTATTTGCTGTTTTAAAAAATGATTTTTATAATCCCAATGATAAAGCTTCTCTCCTGTGCTAATTTATAGAACATTGCTTTCATCTTCCTTATCAGGCCTTCCTTTCTCTCTTTAAAAAAAAGATGTATCACATTTGTAGTACCTAATGTTTACATTTCTTGTGTGAAGTTGTTACCTATACACATCTTAGTTCCTTTTTGTCTCCTTTCCCTCGCCTCTCTCCATCTCCTGATTCCCCTTCCCGTGTGAGAAAGAGCCATCTCCCAGCTTCCTATAATCTTTTATTTTGCTCTGTATTTATAATTCGACTTCTCATGAAAAAACAGGTGATATTTAAGATTGTGTGTCTGCTTTATAAACTTAACATTATGGTCTCAAGGTATATCCATTTTCCTACAAATGACTCAGCTTTATCTTTATGGCAGATTAGTACTCCACTGTGTATAAATACCACATTTTCTTGCATAAAGTTGCTAAGTACATCTTCCTACATTCACTGAAATCAATTCCCTATTCTCCATCTCATTTCTACATATCTCAACCTTTAGAGTAATTGACCCCCGTATCCTTTTCTCCAGTCTCCCTGAGAAATGTTTTACAATTATGGGGGCCTAAATGTCTTATATAATTTAAAATTTCTAAAAGATGTTGAGCATTAAAATGTCTTGTTTTAGTACAGAAATCACCTATATTATTTGACTGAGACAAGGTCTGGTTACATTGTGAACCAGGCTTGGTTCACACTTTCCATCCTCTTGTTTTCAGCTTCCTGAGAACTTGGATTACAAGCATGCACCACCATGCCCAGATATAATCCCTTATTTTAGTAGAGAGGTTCTTATATACCCATGAAGAAAAAAATACATGTTTCCCTTTTTTCCATATAAAAACGTTTTAAGAGATAACTTACCTGTTTACCTAGTAATCCATGTCATGGTTACTGAGTTTTTGTGACTTGTAATCTGCCTCTCGATTCTGTTGCAGAGTTCTTATTATTAATTCTTACCTCAAAAATGTAGAGATTATATAGGTATATTAGATTGACATGAGATATCATTAATTAACTAAATTTTCTTTCATGGATAGATACAGCAAATCCAAAATTTAATCTTCTTTTTAAGAGCTAATGCAAATACTTTTTCATGGCCATTTTTCTTCAAAATACAGAACATCTTACTCCACTTCTTTTTTGGAGGGGTGCTTTTATTCTTCTCTGCATAGGTACCCCTCATGTTGCCTATGGCTTGTTGTTCTGTTTCCTTCTGTTTTGCCAAAACAATAGATTTATGTTTGCCTATACTACCAGAAAACTTTTGTACCCTGATTTTATTCCAACCACTATGTTAAAACAACATTATGAATGTCTTTCAGTGATCTTGCCCACTCCCGGGGTTCCTTGCTTCATCTCTCTTTCCTTGTGGTGCAAGACTCCCACCTCCACTGCCTTCCTCCCTACCTAAAGCACTAATTTTAGTTTTTCACTCCAAACTTTCAAACCCAGCATTTAAGATGTCATTTTGTCCCACAGCTAGTAAATACTATTCTTCTAATAGTTTCTGGTTGTCCTTTCTGTTCCCCAAATAAGAATTCTTTAATAACAATCTCAATGTAAAGTGTTTTCCTTTTCCTGAAATAGCTTTTTTCTTTTCAGTTAACCAGCCTTTTCTGTCTGCCATAATTTATGCTGTCATTTTCCTGATTGATTCAGTGCCTGTGACCTCTAATATATCTATACTCTCTTTATTGGTTCTTGTTCAATCCTAGTACTTTCTTTGTCTTGTAAATATCTTGAAAAGATCTTTTCAACTAGATTTTGATTGTGTGAACCGTATTAGTTCTGCCTTATGTTTCGTTTATACCTAGTAGAGAATTTAATGCACATCAAGTAGATACTCTTATAATAAATAATTACGACCCTGTTTTTCTAGGCTGACATCTTGTAAAAGTAGGGCTAGTTGAAGATTTTTATATAAAAGAGAATTTCACATTTTTAACCTAGACTTTACCTCAGTTAATATAAGCTGTGAAAAGAGGCGTAGCATCTTCTTTCTCCTGTCCCTAGTATGCTTTTTATTTCTTTCTTTATAAAAGCAATACTGGCTCATTGCTAAAAAAGAAAATTTTAAATCAGAAAAAGGAAAACCTTGACAATATAATTTTATAATTGACTTATTATCTCCTGAATAGAAAAGCTTAACATTTACACATATTCTAAATACCCTTGTATTCAGGTAAGGTTTTTAAGCAATCAAAACACAAGCTTGTTTAGGTAATATGTCATGTTTTCTTTGCAACTTTTTAAAAATATGAGACATTACCTATAGTAAAATTTCCCTTAACATATCTATAATTGTTGATAAACATAGTCATTTAACTATCACCACAGTCAAGATATAAAATTTTTTCTTAAAAAAGAAAGATACATAATGTTTCCACTGAACCTCAAACATCATCACTTTATGCTACTTTGAATGTATTTTGTCCCCTCATGCTCACCTCTGGTGATCACTGCTCTGTTCTTTGTCCCTATACTGTTGTTTTTTCCAGAAAATGATGTAAATTAAATCATTTTAATTGTAATTTCTTTTAACATATACCTTTTAGATTCATTCATATTATTATAATTACTAAGCTAGGTTTTTATATGTTTTGCCAAGTAATATTAGCTTTGATCTATTCATAGAATAAACATTTGCAGTTTTGGTAATTATAACAAAATTGCTACAAAGTTTGCCTATAGGATATGTACGAACATACATTTTCTTCCTTTTAGGTAAATTCTTAGCCATAGTATTGATGGATCTTTTGGTAAACATATGTTGGACCTTACTGGAACATACAAGTAAAGTTAAATATTTTCCAAAGTGGTTGTGCTATTTTTCATTTCCTCTAGCAGTGCATGGGAGTTTCAATCATTGCTTATCTTCCTCACCACTTGCTCCTTTCTGCTTTTAAATTGTAGTTATTTTCATGACTGTGTGCTGGTGTCTCGATTTCCCAAATACAGTGATGCTGAACATCTTTTCATGGACTTCTTTCTAATCCTTAGATCTTCTTAGTAAAGTTTCTATCTTTCTCCCTTTTCATTGAGCAAGTGATAACATTTTCTTTTTGCTGAGTTTTCAGAGTCCTTTATATATTCTCAATAGAAGTCCTTTATGGAATGAGTATTTGGCAAACATCTTTCACTCTGTGCTTTCACTTTTCATTCTTTTAACAGTATCTTTCACAGAATAAAAGCTTTTCATTTTGATTATATTCAGTTTATCAATGTTTCCATTAATGGATTATGCTTTTGCTATGATGTCTATGAAATCTTTGCCTCATATAAGAATACCTGATTTTTTCTAAACCTTGACATTTTGGAGCAAATTTATGTTTAGTTCTGTGAGCCAGTTTTAGTTGAGTTGTGTGTGTGTGTTGCTTTGTTTTTTGTGGTGCTATGGCTCTGGCACACGCTTGTCAAGCACTTTATTGCCCAGCTGTACCCCCAACTATTGAGTTTTATAAAAGGTACAAGATACGGATTAAGGTTCCCTTTTTAAAAAACAACTGTCCAGTTCTTCCAGCACACTTTATTTATAAGACTGTCTTTTAACCATTGTATGTCCATTCAGTTTTTGTTGAAAATCTAGTCCTCATGTCTCTGTGAGTCTGTTTCTAGATTCTTCATTCTGTTCTATCTGAGCTTTGTGAATGTCCTTTGGCCAATATCACAGTTTTTATATAGTAACTATACATGCTTCATGTTGAAATAAAGTTGTGTGAGTTCTCTTCCCCCAGCCCCCAAATGCTTAGACTCTTCATGTAAATTATAGAATGAACTTGATTTTTTTAAATCTCCTGTAGGAATTTTATTTGAATTATGTAAAACATGTAGATAATGTTGGGGGAAACTGACTTAACAGTAATTATATCCCTGTGAACATGCATTTTTTTTCTTTTGCTTTGCCTTATTGCTCTTTAGCACCTGTTATGATATTAAATGGGAATGATAAGAACAGATATTTTTCCTTTGTTTCCAATCTTAGGGGAAAGTATCTATCTAATATTTTACAATTAAATAGGGTTGTAGATGGCCATTTTTATAGCTGACACAAGTCCTAACTTTGTAGCTCAGGCTGGTCTCAAACTTGCAGCAATCCTCCTGCCTCAGCCTCCTGAGTGCTAGGATTACAATCATACACCACCACACCCAGCATGGTTTAGTTCTGAGACAGAGTCTCACTATGTAGTTCAGGCTAGCCTTGAACACTGTGTAGCCCAGGCTAAAATCACTTCC